>CAWUFW010016673.1:0-297963 GCA_963921515.1 Calotriton arnoldi | reverse complement strand
TTTTGGCGGCAATGTTGCTCTTCCTGAACCGGTACATCTATTTCCCTAGACTGCGACGACTCACTAACTTGAAGAGTGACTTTTATGCCCTGGGAGGATGCTGCATGTAATTGGCTCCATTGATGGGACACATGTGGCTTTGGTACCACCACAGGCCCAGGAGCAGGCCTACAGGAACCGCAAGCACTACCACTCGGTCAATGCACTGGTGGTGTGTCTTGCAGACATGACCATCACACACGTGTGTGCCCGTTTCCCTGGTTCAGCACACGATGCCTTTGTGATGAGGAGTAGTCGCATCCCCAGGATGATGGCACAGATGCAGAACCAGCGTGCCTGGCTTGTCGGTGTGTACTGACTTTGTGCCATTGTGTGTGATCTGATCCGTAGTATTCCGCCCACTTTTCCAAGTCAGCTAATGTGCACTTGTCTGTCCGTAGGTGACTCGGGATACCCCAACATGCCGTGGTTGCTGACACCCCTCAGGAACCCTGTGACACCAGCCCAGATGCGCTACAATGAGGCACATGGTCGGACCAGGAGAGTGATTGAGCGGACATTTGGTCTCCTGAAGAGCCGCTTCAACTGCCTGGACAAGACCGGAGGGTCCCTCCCATATGCCCCTGCGAAAGTGTGCAAGATTATCATCGTCTGCTGCATGCTCCACAACCTGGCAGTGCGGAAGGAGTTGCCTCTCATCCAGGATGACAATGACCAACATCCGCCACCTGTGGAGGATCCTGGCCTGGACCACGATGCCAGTGACGATGATGATGATGATGATGATGGTGATGTCCGCACACAGCTCAACACCAACTTCTTTAGCTGAATGTGAGTATCCTGAGGTGTCATGTCAATGATGTGAGTTGGCATGATGTGTGGGTGGTGCTCTGGTGCTGTTGGAGTGTGTCCATGGGCTACTTGACTGGATGTGTGTTGCGATGTGTGCTAACAGGTGGGCTGTACTCCCCAACAGTGTTGACATGCTAACTTGGTTCTGGGTGGGTATCTTGTAACATGTATTGTGCATGAGTTTTGCTGTTCTGTCCTGTACTCCATTGCTTTTGACTGTGTGTCATTTCTGTCCTTCACAGGGTACTTTCAGATTCGTTTGGTCAACTGTGTCCACCGACGACGTGATTGCACATCCAGGCTGGTAGCTGTTGTGTCCCTACAGGTGATGTGCGCCACACCCATGGACTTCCTTCCGTCTACAGTTGTTGACTGTGTGCCCGCTGCCAGGTGGGATTACCTTGCATCTGTAGTGGTTACGACATGTTGCAACTGTGTAATAAACCTGTGCTTCACTTTGTGATGTGCGTTGTCTGTGGTCACACATTTGACTGCCATTTGCTTACTGCACCTGTGGGCTACTTGACTACAACTGGGAATGGGTGTGGTGTCTGTGCATTGCACCGTCTTCCCTGGCAACATCAGTGTAGGCAATGAGTCAGATGGCCTAGGTGTGTATGTGTTGTGTAGCCCTGGTGGTGTGTCTCCCTCATGTGTGTCACGTTGCCTGTACTCACATGCCTGTGTTGTCCTTGCTGTTGCAGTTCGCATACACAGTGTAATTTTGCAGTTCATCATCCCCATAACAGCACCCACGTTGGAATCACGACAGAGGCAAGTATGGTGTATTAGTGTGTTTATTGTGATACATTTGTGTTAATAGTGCATAGGATGGGTAGTGCTGTACATAAATCTTGCAATCCCAAGTTCCTAGGTGAATTGAAAGTCCTGGTAGACAGGATCCCCAGTATCGGGCCACAGTTGTCTGACACATTGGTCCAACTTGTACTCCCCATGCAATGTGTGGAGTAGTGTTGCCGTCAACAGGGTGAACAGTCTGTGCACAAAGGCGAACATCCAGAACAGGTTCAGGCTTCCTGGGGGTTGCGCTTGGCCATCGGCCTCTCACTTTTCCCTCCTCGGACGACCCCTCTTCTTGGGGGGGCCCTCAAGTACAGGCTGCTGCGGTGCAGGGGACTCTCCGCCAGAGTCCTCCTCCCTCCCTGTGGCAGTTGCAGTTTGTTCGCCACCAGATGTTGTTGGCACACAGGGAGGTGTGGACTGGTTGCTGTTCATCTGGCGGAGGCATTGTAAAATGTCCCTGTGCACCGCCGTCATCTCATGCAGTGCATCCCACTTGGACTCCACACGGGACATGTGTGAGTCCACACGGGACATGTGTGACTCCACGTGGGACATGTGGGAGTCCAAGCGGGCATGATGGGCAGCCTGCTGCTGTTTCATGTCTCTGAGGAGCCCCACTACCTGGCTGAGCTCTCCGGTGCTGGACTGGCACGCATCAGCTATGCGTACCAGTTGTGGGTCATCATGCACACCAGCAACGTCTGCAAGCAGCGACCTCTGTCTCCCACCCCTCCCACCACCCCTGCTGACATGTGCAGTGTGTGCAGTGGCACGCACAGATAACCCTGGTCCACCTTGGGGGTTGGTGGTGGTGTTGGTGTCCATGGCCCCAGGTTGGTCCAGGGTCCCTGTGCTGGTGTTGCTCCTTGTTCTGTCCATGTCGGCAGGGATGGTATTCGTGGTGACAGTCGTTGGAGGGGTGGGTGCAGGGGTGCAGCTGGTGGTCCTGCTGGTGCTGCAGCTGGTGGTCCTGCTGGTGCTGCATGTTGACTTGCACCGGATGTGCCAGGTTGTTCTTCATCGTCCGAGGAGGACAGAGGCTGTACGACGCCAGTGAGCTCGGCATCCTCTTGAGCCTGGGACTGGGACTCCTCAGCGTCTGCTGCTGTGTCCCCATCATCACCTGTTTTTGGGAGACACAAACAATGTATGTTATGTTTCTGCAGGCATCAATGGTTGACACACATGACAGTTGTGACTGTGCCTCTGGGTGCGGGCCTGTACATTGCATTGTCCTAAGTCGTCACAGTCAGGGGTTGATATTGGTGTGGCACATTGTCCTGCATTATTTGGGCATTTCTATGTATTTTCTGGGGTGTGAACATGGTCTGCATTGGTTGTGTTTGGTTGACAGCCGGCCCTCCTTCCCACCCACCCAGCCAGTCAGTTATCCCACCATGGAACGTGCTTGCATTGCAGGGAGTGTAAGTTGTCTCTCAGGATGTCACTCAGTGGTGTCCTGCTGTTTGTTGGTGCACATTTGCCAGCAGGGCCTTGTGCTCCCCACAGCAGTAGCCAGTGTCAGCCATCTTGTGAGTCCTTCTCCACTTCCTGTGATGTGAGCATGGTTCAGGGTGGTGTTGATGGGACAGTTGTGGGGGTGACCAATATCAGTGACTACGACTCCCATCATGCTATTGCCTCCACCCCCTTCCCAGCATGCCCATGCTTCCTTCCTTTTGACTCTGCTTCCCTGTGGGGTGGGCTGGCTGTGCTGACAGGATGGCTGGGAGTGTTGTCCTGGCAGTTGTTTGGCTAAAAGTCCCAAGAGTGTCCCTGTGCTTCACACAACATAACCCAGGGTGGTGGTTCTTTGTGGGATCTTGTGTTAGGATGGGGGGCATTGCATTCTACCAGGTGGGTTCTGTGGAGTTTGTGTTGGGGGTGTGTGAGGGGAGGTGCTTGTGACTATGGTCAGTGCTGCAAGTCCCCCTTCCCACCCAGCTAGCCAGATATCCCACCATGGAACGTGCTTGCATTGCAGGGAGTGTAAGTTGTCTCTCAGGATGTCATTCAGTGGTGTCCTGCTGTTTGTTGGTGCACAGTTGCCGGCAGGGCCTTGTGCTCCCCACAGCAGTAGCCAGTGTCAGCCATCTTGTGAGTCCTTCTCCACTTCCTGTGATGTGAGCAGGGTTCAGGGTGGTGTTGATGGGACAGTTGTGGGGGTGAGCTATGTCTGTGACTACGACTCCCACTCCCATCATGCTATTGCCTCCACCCCACTTCCCAGCATTCCCATACTTACTTGCTTTTGTGGGGAGTTCAGTGTGTGTGGGTGTGAGAGCAATGGCAAGATGGCTGACAGTGGTGTCCTGCTGTTGGTTGGTGTGCAGTACCCAGCATGCCCTTGTGCTCCCCATGACACAGCAACAGTGTCAGACATCTTTGATGGGCCTTTCCACTCTCTGTGGGATGTGCATGCGTGAGTGTGAGCTTGCTGGGCCATGTGGTGGGGGATGTAGAGCTGTGACTACGACTCCCATCATGCTATTGCCTCCTCCCCCTTCCCAGCATGCCCATGCTTCCTTCCTTTTGACTCTGCTTCCCTGTGGGGTGGGCTGGCTGTGCTGACAGGATGGCTGGGAGTGTTGTCCTGGCAGTTGTTTGGCTAGAGGTCCCAAGAGTGTCCCTGTGCTTCACACAACATAACCCAGGGTGGTGGTTCTTTGTGGGATCTTGTGTTAGGATGGGGGGCATTGCATTCTACCAGGTGGGTTCTGTGGAGTTTGTGTTGGGGGGTGTGAGGGGAGGTGCTTGTGACTATGGTCAGTGCTGCAAGTCCCCCTTCCCACCCAGCTAGCCAGATATCCCACCATGGAACGTGCTTGCATTGCAGGGAGTGTAAGTTGTCTCTCAGGATGTCATTCAGTGGTGTCCTGCTGTTTGTTGGTGCACAGTTGCCAGCAGGGCCTTGTGCTCCCCACAGCAGTAGCCAGTGTCAGCCATCTTGTGAGTCCTTCTCCACTTCCTGTGATGTGAGCATGGTTCAGGGTGGTGTTGATGGGACAGTTGTGGGGGGGCAATATGTGTGACTGCGACTCCCATGATGCTATTGGCTACACTGACTTGGCCAGCATACACAGGATTCCTTCCTTTGTGTGGTCTTCACTGTGTGTTGGTGTTGTTGTGGTGGCTACATGTGTGGATGTGTTTGTTAGTTCTATTTGTGCCACTGCCTAGCTGTAGTTGTAGTTGTGTTTGTACATGTGTTGGCACAGTTGGATGTGACTTTTTGATGGCATGTGTTGTGTTTATCTGACTGACATACACATTTTGGGATGATTCTGTTCTGGTTGCTGTGTAATTACTATGAGTGCATGATTTGACTCTCCCCTTGACAGTGATGTGTGTGTTTTGTGGCAGTATATTGTGTACATTTGTTGTGTACTCACCAGGCTCTGGGATGTCCTCTAGTCCATATACGCTCACTGGCGGAAGGATGGCCCGCACCTTCTCCTCCCAGGGCCTGAGGTATATTGGCTTGGCAGGAGGGCCACTGCCGGTGTGTTGGCTGTTGATGTAGTCTTTCTTCAGCAGGTCCCGTACCCTCCTGCGCACGTCATACCACCTGTTCTGGATGTCGGTCTTTGTGCGCCGACATGGTGATTGTGCGTTCACCCTGTTGATGATCCTCTCCCACATCTTGGTTTTCTGGGAGATGGGGGTCTGTTGGACCAGTGTGCCAAACAGCTGTGGCTCTACCCTGAGGATCTCGTCTACCATGACTTCCAATTCACTATCTAGGAACTTGGGATTCCTCTTGGGGGGCATGGTGATGGGTGGTGATGGTGAGTGATGTGTGTGTTGGTGTGCAGGTGAGGGTGTGTGAGTGTGTGTTTTGCTGGGTGTATGTGAGGTAGGTATTTGTTGGTGTGCTGATAGTGTGTGGCTTGTGTGAGGGATGAGCTGTGGGTGTGTGGTTGCTTTCTCTTGGGTGCTGGCAGTGGAATGGCATTTGCAAAGGCTCATGGTTGTGATTTGTGTCCTTTATATAGGTGGAGTTGTGGGTGTGTCTTTGTTCTCTGTCCCCACCCCACCAGTATTTATTGGCTTGGTAATTGCTTGTTTGGCCTTTTTTTGGGTGTTTTTTCCTTTGTGCTGTTTGTGTATGTTGGAAACGTTCTTGTGACCGAGTCGGACCCTGCATTTGTCTCGTACGGTGTTCTCCGTTTCGTTCGCGCTGTGTTTGTGCAGTTTTCTATGCTGCGTACGCGTCGGTCGCGGTGTTTTGTGTTGCTTCGGCTCGGTTTTGTATGCGTATCGGTCGTACGGCTTGTCCTCCGTCCGACTCGCTCGTGGTTTTCGCGCCTTGCATCGTACTTTGCGGTTTGGAGTTCGCGTGTACGTTTCGGTCGGATTTGTTACGGGTGCGTGTCGGTCGGTTGGATTCGCGTGTTTTTCCGGCCGGATTGCTGTTTTCCGTGCGGCTCGGTCGGTCGACTTGGTTTCGGTACGTGTCGGTCGGAGTTTTCACGCCTTGCATCGTACTTGGCGTGTCGGGCGCCACGGGTACGTGTCGGTCGGTATTATTTCCGGATCCGAGTCGGTCGGTGCTTTTTCCGGCCCGAATCGGAATCGACCCCAAAATCTCTGTTTGCTTTATGTTACAGCTCTAAAATATAGAAACCTCTTCCACTAAATCTATTTTTATTAAATGTATATTATTCACTGATTTCAAAATGTCAATTGAATAAAGAAATACAACATGTCATAAAGGAAAAACTTGTAAACCTGTTTGAGCTCCACCTATGCTAAAGAGAGCACTATATAATCGAATGCACACTCCGGAAATGCAATAATTATTACTGAAATGATTGTTTTTGAAGGGCCACCACAATTTATGATTCAATTGAAGATGTAAAGAGCACTACTGTCCACCCTCAATGGTGCAAAAGGTACAGGCTCTGAAGAGGTGATGCATTTGTGTGGATTTAGGTCCTGAAGGGATATTAACATATGGATTTGGAGCTGATATTCCCAGGTCAGCATGTTATTCCCCACTCCCAGGCAATACACTCTTAATCCCAATTAGCTCACAGAGAAGTACCATCTGGAATCATTAATTCCAGCCTTGGTGTCTTCCCGTGGAGCTAATGGGAACTCGTAATGTACAGAATGATCACCGTTGCCCTTGTCCCTACTAGTGAAGTATTAGAGCACTACGATCTGTTAATAGACTCCCCTAGTTGTAAAGCCAACGAGGACAAATTAGGCCACCCCCTCGACTATTTTGAAGGCCCCTGGGTTGGTAACATGCACCGGTTAGGGCACATGTGTCAATTAAGGTTTCACATCCCGTGGTGGAATGCCTACCAAATTACCTTCAATAAGAAGGCTAAAACAAACAAGGCAGCAGAAAGGTGGCAAAATGCCTTACATAGAACACAGCTACTATGCCTTAGACAAGAGCAAGTCGTAGCCCAAGACCAGTGCCTAAAATATCTAAGCAAACAAAGCACGTGCAGGAAATGCTATCAAATAAAGTCCAATTCTTTGAAAATGTTTAACATCCAGATACAGAAAATCTATACCTTACACCCTATTTCACATACACCTCAAGAACAACATTGATATAAATAAACCAAATCTAACCACAACAGCCACAACCAAAAGTGAGCTATCTCTAAATTATATTCAAGTAACTAATCCAGTGCATGTTTGTCTTTAGTTAGAGATCCCCTTATTTTTTATTTATTTAGTAACCTTATGTCCCAAAATGCAAGTAAAAATATACACTAGACTATTTACTTATGAATCATAAAACTAAATTATTTATCATTTTTAAACATTTTATGAAAATAACACCCAACATAAAATACATACTAAGGCATACATATTTCATTAAAAAAACCACAATTAATCAGTGTTGGGGCAGTCATGGTATACAGGCATGTTTCCCAGCCCTGAGTGCCCAATCACATACATATTTGATATTCTGATTTTTTTGGCCTTGGCATCCCAATAATCTAAATGTGGGCACAGACTCTTAGGCCTGCCCAGCAACCTGGAGGGGCACCTAAAGCGTGCCCTCATTGTGAGACAGAAGACTACAGTCCCTGGCTTGGATATACCACTTAAAGGAGAGGTGGCAGTATACCGTGATTTGGAAATTAGTAGTGTTAGACCTGTCATCCTTAGGGTGGTCTTTCCCCCAATCTTTTGCTTCTCATTTTTACTGACTCTTTTGTTAGCATTAAGATTCTGAGCACTTTACCACTGCTACCAGTGCTAAAGTGCATGTGCTTTTCCCCTTAATATGACATTTGTGTACACCTGATTGGCATGTTGGAGGTACTGGTAAGGCCCTTGTAAAGTGGTATACCATATATTCAGGGCCTGTATTTCAAATGCTGCTAGTGGGCTGCAGTTCTGATTGTGCCACCCACTGCATGTTTTCATCAACTCTACTGCATCACCCTTCAAAGCCGACGCAGCAGCTGCATGACGACTACGGTTCCACAGCCTGTGCCGTTTGCCGATGACGCTCCTCGCGGCTTGACGATGATGCATTGCCTTCACTTCAGCAAAGCTCGACGATGACGCAGAGACCCGACCGAAAGATCAACGGATCGAGCCCTCAGCATCACCGCTTTGCTCCATCCAAGGAACTTTTTCAGCCAGCCCTGCATGGGTCCTGTAGCCGGCCTGCCCTCCATCCCAGTCAGCCTGAACTTTGGATTAACACTGGTCCCTCGTGACCTCAAGTAACCTTTTGACAGCTAGTGACTTCTAAGTACTATTTTTGGTTTATTCTTTAAAGATTCATATCTCGAATTCTACTTATTGTATTTTTGTTGTTTTGGTAAATATTCTCTATTTTTCTAAACCTGTGTGGAGTCTTTTTGTGGTGTATTCATTGTGTTACTCTGTGTGTGTGTGTGTGTGTGTGTGTTGCACAAATACTTTATACATTGCCTCTTTAGATAAGCCTGACTGCTCTGTGCCAAGCTACAAGAGGGTGAGCACAGGTTATCTTTTTATGTGTGTCTAGTTTACCCTGACTAGTGTGGTGGTTCCTTCCTGGCCTGGGTGCATACCTCAGTCAACCAGGAATCCCATTTCTAACAAGTAGGGGTACCAGACTGTTCTACCTGTGCTTTGGAGGCAGGTCTGTCAGCCTCCCTTTTGCTGTTATATTCTTGACCAGAACCATTTGCTGGCAACCTGTGTATATAATGAGTCTCTGCACATGTTTAATGTGTGTAGTTCATGTTCAGTGCTAAGGCTGTGTGTATGACTGAAGCCAATGGGATCCATTTTGGATACCTCTGGGCTGTCATTGCACAAGGTGAAGGATGACCTGCATTTCTGTGGCTGTCGGTAGAAGATTCAGACACAAAGTGATGAGGATGGACACAGCAGGGCTACCTTTAGTAATTCCACAAGGATTTTGTTTAGCAATGTGCTGCTGATGAGCTCTTCCTTAACACTACAGCTTGGTTGATGGTAGGGTTAAGGGAGAGGAATGTGTTGCAGTTTCTGTTGTGTGAGGTGCTTAAATTTAGGGGTCAGGTCTGATATTTGGTTTATCATGATCACTGCTTCAGTTGGCCTGATGACATTCATGTGTAGACACCTCACACTAACAAAAAATTAAGGTACCCCCTGTTTCAATAGTTCAAGGTCTGGTATGAGGGGGAAACAAACAACAACACGTAAATGCAAAATCCCCCATGACCTGTATTTTTTCAACAATGGCTTGAAAAGCTCTATGGACTGACCAAAGGCCATATTAATGTAAACCAAAAATGCACGTGTTACTTTGACTTATTTCTTTATTTTTTTATTGTTTTCTAACCATTTTATACCAAGTTGTTAGATAATACTATATATCTTCATCTCAAGTCCACTGTGTGTTTATTGATTATTCAGTGGCGGCTCGCAGAGGGAGTGCTACGGGGCAGTGGGGCAAGGCAGGGCGGGGAGGGGCAGGGTGGGGGTATAGTGGACTTGCGCGCGCTGCATCGCCAACTCAGCGATGCAGCACGCAAGGTAAATTGTTTTATTTATTTTCTTACTTACTTTACTCCGTTCCACCGTATGTCGGAGTCCACTACCCCCCACCCTGCCTCTCCCCCGCCCCGCCTCACCGCCCCGCAGCACTCCCTCTGCGAGCCGCCACTGTGATTATTTACATCATATTCCTTTTCTTAAATATTAAAACACATTTTTACAAACAGAGAAACACTATAAGTGCTTTTTTCAACAGAAAACTATACACATTTGATTTCATTTGGCAAATGTGCTTTTTTCCTGCCGAAATAAAAAAAATGCTTTTTACTCCCCCAATATTCACACTGCCACTCCTTCAATCATTCGTACTGCAATATTCATTCTCTCACATATACCATTCATAACCATCCCAGACGCTCCTCACATACATTGCGGGTTACAACAGGAAAGGATCTCCAATTTCAGCCATTGTTGTGCTGCGGGCCAGGATTTCTCACAAAACCAGTCAACGCACATTTCGGTGGATTCATTAGAATGTCAGTCCACCTTCTTCAGGACCATCCAAAGTAGCATATCAATAGTGGTGGGTCATTCGGGGGTAATGTAGCTGTTTTGATATGCCTGTCCTGCATGACAGTTAAATATATGGAAATGCTGTTCCTTTTCCTGGGGTCCTATTGGTAGTAAGGATAGTTTTGTTTCTTCATGAAACCTGCTGGCAGTCCATGGTTGCCAGTAGGTAATTATAGTTAGGACCTAGTTTCCATAGAATTTTTTTTTTGTTTTGCTAATAACTTTGGTGCCTTTTGATACATTTTCACAAAATTTCAAAAACTAGTTAGCCACTCATTTCAGTTGGCTGCTGTCTGGAAAGATTCAGGGTGATTTGTCAAGCGGGAGCCAAGAAAATGGGGAGTCCCAAAATGCATTTTCCCCATGCAATTTCCAATAGGGATTTTAGACACAACTACAGCCCGAACCGCTGAACAGAATTACACCAACTTTGGCAGAAAGCTAGCTCTTGGTCCAGAAAATGTGCTTTTTGTAATTTGGTGTAAATCTGTTGAGAAATTTTGGAGTTATTAAAGAAAAAAGATTTATGTATCTCTAGAGATGCAGATTCACTGTGGATTCAGCCCGATGGATCTGCAGATCCACGCACCAAGAGCAATGCCGTGATTGGCTGGCTGCAACCGGAGAGAAAATTTGCGGCTGCCATCGTTCCCGGGGAGGGAAATAAAATCTAAAAAGGATATAAGAAGTCAGGATAGAGGTATCCTGAACCCTTGGGATTAATGGGGGGGTCTGTGAGGGATCCCTCATGGGCAAGAAATTGCCTGCAAACATTTTTTGGGGCACACTAAGATCCGCGGATCCAACACGGCGCTCAGCATGGCCTCGTGTAAATCCACGATTCATTCGCTGACCCAGATTCCAATTAAAAAAGAAAATATCCACTCACACACTCTTTTAAATACCCACAGAACCACTCACACACCTACTCACATATCCATACAACCACTCACACACCCACCCATGCAATTACTCACACATCCACTCAGAGACCCAGAGAACCACTCACACACCCACTCACAAACCCACACTGGCACTCACACACCCACTCACATAGCCACATACATACCCATACACCCATTAAACACCCACTCACAGACCTATATAGCCACTTACACATGCACTCACACACCCATATAGAAAAAACACTGGTACACCCACTCACATACCCATACTATCACTCACATACCACTCAGAGACCCACACAGTCACTTAACCATACAACCACTCATACACCCATGCAGCCACTCACATACCAGGACTCAGAGTCCCAGAAAACTGCTCACACACCCACTCAGGTACCCAAACAGCCACTCACACCCCAGTCAGAGACACAGAAACCACTCACACACCCACTTACAGACCCAGAGAACCACTCATAAATCTACTCACAGACCTACACAGGCACTCACATACCCACTCAGAGACTGACACACCCATGTACACACTCATATAACTAGTGACACACCCACTCACAGACTCACACAGCCACTTACACAAATACTCACATGCCCAGCACATATTCACACACATACTTACACACTGACACAACCACTCACATACCCACTCACACACCCATAAAGTTGCACACCCATTCAGAGACCCATAAAACCACTCATACACCCATTCACACACCCATACAGCAACTCACTCACACTTTTACAGACCCAGAGAACCACTCACATATCCACTCACAGACCCACACAGGCACTTAACCACCTACTCACCAACGTGCACACCCATGTGCACACCTATACAGCCAGTCACACATCCGCTCATAGACCCTGATACAGCTACTCACACACACACTCACACACCCACTCATATACCCACTTACACATGCACACTACCACTCATACACCCATACAGCCACTCACACACCCACACACAGACCCACACAGCCACTCACCCACACAACCACTCACATACCTACTCACACACCCATACAACCACTAACACACCCACTCACAGACCCACAAGGCTACTCACATACCCACTCACACACCCACTCACACACACACCCACTCACATACACACACTTACACAGCCACACAACCACTCACACACCCATTCACACACCAATACAGCCACTCACACACACACTCACAGACCTACAAAACCACTCACACACTCACTCATAGACCCACACAGCCACTCACACTCCCACACTCATATAACCACTCACACAGCCATACAGCAACCCACACACTTACTGACCCTTAAAGCTACTCACTCATGTGCCCCTCCACAAAATATGGTGGGCCTCAGTGGACAGGGTCCTCAGGGCTGAAATCAGCCTAGGGAGGGGGGCCACATGCCTCTCTCCCCTTTAAATATAGTGCTGAACCTTGGGGGATAGAGTTTGCGGGGACAAAATTGGCCTAAATTCCCCCTGAAATATGTTGCCAGGCCTGGGGGGATGAGGTTCCAGGACTAAGAGCAGCCCGGGGAGGGGGACCCATGCCCCGTCATCCTAAAAAGTGTGCTGGGCCCCAGGGGATGGGGTCCCTGGGGCAAATAATGGCCCTGGGAGGGGACCCACTTGTTGGTTGCCTTTGGGGGTGGTTGTTTATATCAATAGGGATACCCGAAATGCTACAAGACTCGGGTTAGTATTGCGATACAATATATAGGTGGTCACAGTAACAATAAATAATTGTGGAAAACAAAAATGGAATTTAAGCCAACATTCACAAAAATATTCGCAATAAATGCAATTTATTCGCAAAAGTTAATACGTAATTTAAATGTGGCAACACAGTTGCTATTTCATTACCACACAGTTCTGAAAATTTCAAAGAAGGGTTCTCAGGTGTGAGATAAGGAAGATGGAGTGTTGTTGGTCAATGTGAAACCATGAGAAGGGTGGACAAGGAAAAGAGGTGTGACATGTATCCATCACATTTTCAAGATACAATTCCAGCCTAACATAGGTCAATTGTTCCTATATATCACATAGCCTTAAAATGTGCCTGTTGTTAATTCACAGTTATCAGGGCTTGTGTGCTAGTTGTAGTCTACGTTTCGACCCCTGAGTAGACATCTAGGTGATTCCAGCCTTAGGGTGGGGTCTTCTTCAGGACAGTGAAAAGAGAGAGAGAGCACCTAAAAGTAAGATGAATGATACGTGGTTAGTGGGGCACGGTGTCTCCACACAGGGAAGTGAATGTGACTAAAAAGAGGTAAGGTTTACCAAATAGTGCATCCAGCGCAATAAGCTGAAAGTTGGGCTCATCAGAGCTCCTGTATGGGGAGGAAACACATGTTAGATGATGCGTTTAGGAGTAAATCCTAAACAACAGTGCAAGGGCATCTCCCCTTGTGTAGTGCCACTTACTATGCAAGTTAGGGGGAGGTTAACATTATTACGGCCTTCCGTGCACGTATATAATGGACAGTATCAAACTGTAGGTCGCAGGATCCTAATAAGTTAGCAGTGAATAATCTGGAAAGATAAGGTACAAAAATGTAATGTGTTAGAACGGGGAGGTGCGTCTTCTATGAAGGACAAATCTAAGAAAGCCTCTTAGAGGCTGAGTTGGGCAGGGTATACAAAAAAGGAGCTATTTATGTAATTGGCCCAGGGCCATGATTTGAATGCTGTGCTTGTTTAAAAACTAACTAGATTAGCAAAGTAGTACTCTTTGTGATTTGAAATAAGCCCAGATCGTGCGCATTACTAAACTCATTTATAAGGAGGAAAAAGTTTGTATAATATTGTGGCAAAGGATGCGATGTTAAAATAAGGGATATAGAAATAACGGAGCGTTTAACAAATAGTGTAAATCAAAAGCGGCATGTCAAGAGAATACGATAGCGTCGACTTCGAACCTGTCAATGGGACCCCACCTCAATGTAGTACTGTTCGCCTCGATGTCTACTTGTTGAATGAGCTCGCAGTTAAAGGCGCATGTATTTAAACACGGAGCGGAAACGTGCACGTTGGGTGCAGCCGCTTCATGCCTCCCATACCGGAGCGTGAGGCGGCGAAACCATGGAGACGGAGAGAAGGCATTGTGTCCGCTAGCAGTTAACTCATTAATGTGTGGATGACATCTGGGAATGAGTAGTAGTGTTCTACTATGACTGGAGAAAGGAACATATATCTTAAACATAGTTGAATTATTCCATATTTACACATGTGTGAACACCATATCGAGACCAATTTAAAGTAACATCAAACAGCGATTTGGGACTGAATATTGCAAAGATGACAAGGGTCTCTTGAAACCATGTGCTTGGCGTTTAAAGGTATGAAATGCACATACATAAAATTAGCGTATTAATCATCTATGTTGAGAAATATATACATTAGCATGAAAATGACAGTGCAAGATAGACCCGTATGTTCATTGCACGTATATACTGTTGAATAGCATTATGGACAGCATGGGTGAATACAGAAAAAAGGTCATATACAGGATACAGTAAAGGGCACATTGTAGGGTTGGGGTTAGCATCATTCCATAACTAGGGTGGAAAGATGAGCATTTGTACCATCTAGTTCATTCAGCCCATTATTCACTGTGTCCAATTTATGCATCCACTTACATTCTCTCATGTTCATGACGGAATTAATGTCACCCCCCCCCCTGCTACCCAGAGATACTTTTTCAAGGACTATCCATCTCAATGATTCTGGTTTGTGTGCTTTGGCAGCGAAGTGTTCTACAAGTGGTGCACCTGTTGTGCCGCATCTGATTCTGCTACAGTGTTGAAGTATCCTTGTTTTGACTTTTTGTTTGGTCTGACCAATGTATAACTCATTACAAGGGCACAGAATGCCATAGATCACATCAGTCGTGTTGCAGTTTGAGTGTATTTTGAGATTAATGGTGTGTTCCTTGTAGCAAAATGTCTTAGTCTCAATTGTTAACTTGCATGCTTTGCACTTGGTACATTTGAAATGTCCTACCACTTCCGGTATGTTCCAAAGTGTTTGGCCGGGGTCCAAACGGTCCAAACGGTGGCCGGGTCTGCTTCGGGGTGCTGAGAATGCTGTGGAATTTTCTCCCCTTGCTCTCAGCCCCCTACAGAAAAACAGTGGTCCAGGCCCTGGTGGTCTCCAGATTGGACTATGTAAACTCCCTGTATTTCGGCCTTCCGGATTATCTTCTGGGCCGACTACAGGTGATTCAGAATGCAGCAGCAAGGGCCATCTTTCTGACAGGGCCCAGGACTCACACTGCTCAGCTTCTGCTCTCACTACACTGGCTCCCGGTGCGGAAAAGAATACATTTTAAAGCCTTGGTCCTGGTCTTCAAAGCTTTTCATCAGATTGGTGCCCCCTACCTTAGGGATAGATTCCAACCTTATATTCCACAGCGGACTTTGAGATCTTCTTCCCAGCTTTTGATCTCTGCCCCGAAGATTCAGCTCTCCCGGGTAGGGGGTAGATCTTTCCAAGCAGTGGCCTCTCGGCTGTGGAATAGCCTACCCTTCTCCCTTAGACAGATTCCTGACCTCTCTACTTTTAGGAAGAGTCTGAAAACGTGGCTCTTTCAGTTGTGAGTTTCGTAGCAATGGTTTGCTTTGTTTGACGTTATGTGGTCTATGTTTCCCAGCGCCGGGACACTCCTGGGAGTAGCCGTGCGCTCTATAAATATTAGCTAACATAACATAACATAACATAACATAACATAGTGGGTTGCGGTGGTGTGTATAGCAGAGATCTGACCACATGATCTCTTACACTCTTTGCTTTCTTAAAGGAGTGTAATGGAGGTTCCAGTATCTCTAGATCGTCCGATATGAGATTCCAGTGTCTGTTAATGATCTTTTTTATCTCGTTACTCCTTGTGTAGAAAGTGGTTACACATATCATTCTTGACATTTCAGTGGAACGTTGCTTGGGAGTGAGGAGCGCATCTCGGTCATAATACCAGGCTCTCTTTCTAGCCCATTTCACTAACCTTTTGAGGTAACTTTGTTCGATGAGGCGGATGATCAGATCGTCGGACTCTTTGAAATAGTCGTCTTTGAGAGAGCAGTTCCTTCGGATGCGCAGGAATTGCCCAAAAGGCAGGTTGTCACGTAAGCTTCTAGTATGGTGACTGGAGTATCTTAACAGAGTGTTCCTCTCCGCTGGTTTTCTGTAGAGTGTGGTGCATAGGTGGTCATTGTCAACTTTAATAGTAATGTCAAGAAAGTCCATGGTATTCTTGGGCCAATTCATGGTGAATTTTATGTCGCTGGATCTGGTGTTGAGCCATTCAAAAAAGTCTTGGAGGTCATTTTCATCTCCCATCCAGATCAGGAGAACATCGTCTATATATCGGCGCCATTGTGTAACCTTGGTTGTATAGGGATTCGCCTGGTTAAAGATGAATTGTTGTTCAAAGTCATCCATGAACAGGATGGCCAAATCCGGGGCGAAGGCTGCGCCCATGGCCACTCCTTTCGTTTGTAGGAAGAACTCGTTTTGAAATAGGAAAAAGTTCTTCATCATGGCTACTTCAAGTAGTTCTATGATGAATTCCGTCGGGACGCACGCTGGTTGTGTTCTTTTCTCCAATGCTTTTTTCATAGAGTTCAGGGCTGGTCGCTGTGGAATACTTGTGTACAGGGACACAATATCCAATGTCACAAGTAATTGGGTTTCTTGATCAAATGGTATGCCATCAATCAGATTAATCACTTGCAGAGTGTCGCGTAGATATGCTTTGGTGGTTTCAGCAAGAGGCTTAAGGAAGAAATCGATGTATTTGCATACGGTTCCAACAGGGAGCCACATCCTGAAATGATGGGTCTACCGGGCGGTCGTTGTAAATTCTTCTAAAACTTTCGGTAAAGTGTAGATCATGGGTAGGCGAGGTTGTTTAGTGTTGAGGTATTCAAACTCATGATCTGACACAAAACCTGCCTGTTTACCTTTCTCCGTAATGGTCAAGATCAATTTTCTGACTTCTTTGGTAGGGTCCGTCAGTAGTCTGGTATAGCTTATGCCGTCCTCAAGTTGGGAATATATTTCGGCTTTGTAGTCAGGGGTATTTTGAACAACGATGGCACCCCCTTTGTCGGCGGGCTTTATTACTATATCATCGTTCTGTTTAAGGGTTTCAAGCGCATCACGTTTTCCTTTAGTCACATTATGCCTGGTATATTGTTTGGTGGAAAAAACCTTCAACACATCCCGTAAAAACACACTTTCAAATGCGAGTATTCTGTGAGGCATCATATATGTCGGAGGCATAAAGGTCGATGGTGTACGTAATCCCGTCTGTGAAGTCAATGACACCGGTAACGCGTGTTTGAAATAGTGTCTCAGCCTCACTTTCCTGAAGAACCGGTGTAATTCAGTTTTGATGTTGAATTGGTTGGGGTAGGTGGTAGGCACGAAGGAGAGGCCTTTACTCAGGATACTGGTTTCATTATCAGTGAGCACGTAAGTAGACAGATTGATAATGGGGCTTCTCAAATTATTTACCATCTGTATGTTTGCCCTCGCGTCTGGATCTCTCCCTGCTGTTCCTGCGGGAATCGCACCTGCTTCTGGGCCTGTCCCTGTTGTTGTCCCTGCTGACGACCTGTCACCCAGTTCTGTTGGTTCTGGCCTCGACGTGTGGTTCTGTTCCAGTTGTATCCCCTTCCTCTTGGAGGTCTCCATTGTCCTTCCTCTAAAAAAGGGGGCTGTGCCTGTGGTGCTTGGTACCAGGCGTCCTGGTGTTGATACCCACTGCTGGTGCCTGCTTATTCACTTCCAGTGCTGTTAGAACCAGAGGACTCTGAAAATGTGGTATACCGTCTGTTCCCTCTATATCCTCCTTGTTAGACTTGGCTTTTTCAGCGGGTTTACCCCCAGACTTTTTGCTTTTTGGCCTCCTGTTTTTGACCCTGTGTGTGTTGGTTTTAGGATTCTGGACACTTTACCACTACTAATCAGTGCTAAAGTGCATATGCTCTCTGTATAAAATGTGTTATGGATTGGTGTTTCCATGATTGGCCTATTTGATCTATGTGTCAGTCCCTTGTAAAGTGCACTGAGAGTGCCAGGGCCTATAGATCAAATGCTGTTGGTGGGCTGCAGCACTGGATTGTGCCACCCACGCAAACAGCCCGTAAAGTGTAACTCGGGCCTGCCATCGCAGAGCCTGTGCGCAGCCTGGGGCTGCCATGTCGACTTCGCAAGTGCACACACTTGCAAGTCCCTAAACCTTCCCTTTGCTACATGTTAGTCACCCCTAAGGTAGGCCCAAGGTACCCCTGTGGGCAGGGTGCGGTGTATGCGAAAGGTAGGACATGCCCGGGTGTGTGCGGCATGTCCTGATAGTGAATTACAGCCTAGTTCGTTTTTCACTATTGCAAGGCTACCTGTTCCCCTAGGCCAGAACGGGCAGTTTTGATTATTACAGCTTATAATCCTAACTGACCCCGGGAACATGGTAGAGATTCGAGTTTAGTATGCCTGGACTCAGAATGATAAAATGCATCTTTTAGTGAAGTTGGTTTTAACATTCTGTGTTTGAAAATACCACTTTTAGAAAGTGGGTATTTTCTTGTCTAACCATCCAAGCCTGCCTCTGCGAGGTTGTGTATTCCTTGTCTGGAGTGTGAGTGACAGGGGCTGGGGATGCCAGGAGACAGGGTGAGTCAGCACAGGGCTGAATAGCAAGATCTACATGTAGATGGGTGGGAGGGTTGCACCTGGGCCCTGAATAGGACAGTGCCTTCCCTCCACCATGCTGGCTCCACCTCCTGTGGTGCGTCTGATGTCTCTGGCCTACTCACTGAAAGAAGGGACGGAGACTTGTCAACAAAGTGCTCCAGAACTGGTTTGGACTAGGCAAAGGCCTCTCTGCCTTCAGAGAACAAAGGAATTTGGGATATAAATATTGGGGCCCTGACCCCATGAATTTAGATCTCGCTGGAATCAAGGAACCTGCCAAGACGAAGAGCTGGAAGAGCTGCCAGGAGGAGTACTGCCCCTTTGCTGTGTTGTTGCTTTGTTGGGTTGGCCTGCAGCTGCTGCTTCTGCCTTGGGCAGTGAAAGGACTGGACTGAACTTTCTACAAACTTGTGCTGAGTATCTCCAAGGGCCTGGAACCGAGCTGGCCTCCTGTTAAGAAGTCTCAGGGACTACAAAGACTTCACAAGCCTCTGGGTACCGCTTCTGGAACGCTGTTTCAGTCGCCACAGAGGAAGGGAACTGCAACTGACTCCGTCAACCGAATCCATCCCTGGCCGGTGACCTGTTTGCACCGCAGACCGCATCGTCCCGCTTCGCATCGCAACCCTGGTCTCACCGTGGGCGACGTCCGACGCCGCCAACATCGAGCCGCTGCTTGCACCGTGACCTGTGGGCACCGCAGTTCGCATCGCTTCACTGAACCAACCGGACCCGACCGACGCAGTCGCTGCAACTGGCAAGAGTCGAGACCGCACCGCATTTGGGGCACTGCTCGCACGTCTGCGACGCACCGCTCCGACTCGCACCGCTGTCCGACGCCAGCTCCCGCACTCCGGCTAGGTCGCCTGCATCGCAACCTGTCAGCACCGCATCGAGCATCGTCTCACCCTGCATCGCACGCCTTGGACTCACCGACTCCGTCTGCACGACGCTCATCGAGCCGCTGCCTGCACCGCATCGAGGACACCGCACCTTGCATCGCTCCGTCTTGCACCACAACCGCGACGAACGCCGACCGGCTCGTACACTCCGTACCAGCCACAACGAGAAGGTACTGTAACCGAGTCTGTTCATGACTCTGCTGGCCCGTATCGACGCGGTCGGCTGGAACTGTTAGACTCTGTGGTTTTCAGCATCGCGGTAGAGCTCGGACGGAGCTACCGACTCGTACGAACTTTGCTTTTGTGCTATTCCTGCAAAGAAGAAGTTACCGTATCAAGCATTCATTCGTAAAGTATAGTATTGTGGATTTTTGTCGTAATTGGTCTTGTCTTGAGTATATAAAATATTGGTTATTTTTCTAAACTGGTGTGGTGTCAGTTTGTAGTGCTTACACGGTATTACTGTTGGTTATGTGCAAATGCTTTACACACTGCCTCTGAATTAAGCCTGACTGCTCGTGCCAAGCTACCACGAGGGTGAGCAGGGGTTACTTCACGAGTGTAACACCCTTACCCTGACTAGGAAGAAGGGTCCCTACTTGGACAAAGGTGCAAGCCCTTGCCAACTAGAGATCCCATTTCTAACATTGGTTGTCAGCGGTGAGGATAGGACTTGTGTTTGCACTTGACTTACAGTGATTGGTGTGCACTACTACCATATCGCAGACCATTACGTACCACATACTGGTTCTTTTTCTTTTGGCCTATTTTTGATCTTGCCAGTTTTCAACTCACTACTTTTGTCATGCCTGAATCAATTGCATCATCCGTTGCATCTCTGGAAGTTATCTTTGAGGAGGATAGGTTGGAATCCTACGCCGTAAAGGAGTTACGAGCGATTTGTAAAAACCTGAAAGTCCAAATTAAAGGCCTCACAAGGAAGGAGGAGCTACAAAAGGCGCTGAGGGCCTGGGTAGCAGCCAGACATGCCACTGGGTAGCCTGGTAATCTCAGTGAGGAGGTGGAGGAGCCTATTTCCAGGGTGGATGTGCTTTTGGGTGGGGGGGAACCCGCCAGGCCAGCCAGCAGTAGCTTGTCCCCAGAGGAGCTGGAGGACAGGCGGGAAGCAAGGAAGTTCGAATTAGAAAAACTCATTATGGAGCATGAGAGGGAAGAGACAAGAATGGCCATGGAAGAAAGGAAAATGCTCTTAGACCACGAGTTTAAGATGAGAGAGCTGGATTGGGAAGCCGGTAGGGCTTTGTCCAGCCCAGATGGTGGCAGCAAAAGTGTAGTGTCCAGTACTGAGGATGAGGTAGACACACACACAGATTTGGGGCCCTACTTCAAGGAGGGGGTTGACATACACCAAAGGGTTCAGGATTGTGAGGTAACTCCAGTGGTGCTCAGTGTCCCTGAAGTGGACTGGGGAACTAGCACAGGGGATGGGTAATGGGAGGGACACTCTACTGACTCTAGATGAGAGGTGCAGGGAGAGGGGTTCCCCCATGGTAGAAGCCCTGGTAAGTGAGTATGAAGACCAGCCAGAAGAGTATGGGTTGAGGGACAGCAACAGTCAGACACTGTCTCGCCAGTCTTGTGAGAATGTTGTGGGGTACTTTTCTGAGGCACTGGATGGTTGGGTGAAGGGTAGTTTGGTTAACACCTGTGTGGGGCTGTGTGATTCAATTGTTGGAGAGCATATTTTAAGTCCCTGTTTTCCAGAGCTATGCCAACACCCAGTGGAGTGTGAGTTCTCTGACCCCAGGAGCTTGCACTGGAGGCCGACCTTTTGGTGGATTCCAGAGGGTCTGGAGAAGCATCTGGGGTGATCCTGGGGAAGTGGCTTAGGTATTTCCCAACCAAGAGTGGTGGGAAAGGTTTGTAATAGCCCAGATAGGTCCCGGTGTCATGGGAAGGGTGTAGGGACTCACGTCCTGTCTCTGCGGAGAAGGAGTGAGAATGGGCTGCGGCCCAAGGTGCCCAAAACCCGGTCCCGGAGCCTGGGTGGTTCCAGGAGGGAACCCCAGGTGGGGAGCCTAGACTGTACTGGTAGGCCGTCCGTTGAGGAAGATCTCCTACTGACAGGAGAACCTGGAGCCTCTGTAAACAGAGCTCCAGTGGTTCTGGTTTCTGGCAGTACCGCTCCAGTTGGGAGGGTGCAGAAGTCCAGAGTGAGGGGTGAGAGGGGATGTGTTCCCCAGTGGGAGAACCAGTGAGTCAGAGGCCAGCCAGAAGGGCTGAGCCTCCTAGCAGTGACCATGGTGACACCACTTCTGTCCTGGGGATCTTTGCGCACTGTCAGGTGGACAGTGGTCGGGAGATCTGCGCCAGGCAGACTGTCACGCAACACATAAGTCATGTGTTGCCCTCAGGGGGGGTATGCGTGCTCCCAAGGAAGTCCTGGTGCGCCAGGCAGGTGCTCAGCTGCAGGGTTCAGTCCCTGGGTTAGGAGGCCAGGTTCAGGTCCTGCCTGGCCTGGAGGGAAGGACGACTGTAAGCAGTGTCCTGACCGGTTTGTCTTCTAGGGGTACCACTCCAGGTGGGAGGGTACAGACCTCTGGAAGGGGGTGCAGAGGGAGGGAGTCCTCACCTCTGACCCCGGTTCAACCTGAGGGTTTAGATCCAAGGGTGGTGAATCAGTTGCAAGGTCAAGGCCCTGAACTGGTGGAAGAATTGTGTAGGAGGTCTGGTTCCAGCATCCTGACAGTTTTGGTTCTGGGGGTGCTTCTCCTGGGAGGAGAGGGCCGGACCCCAGAAGGAGAGGTAAGGGGAGGAGAGCCTCGCCCGAGACCTCTGGTGAACCTGAGGGTGCAGACCCTGGGTTGAAGGACCGGGTTCAGGGTGTCCCCCCTGACCTGGAGGAAGGGGCGACCGCTATCAGTACCCCTACCAGTTTGTCTTTGGGGGTACCGCTCCAGGTGGGAGGGTACAGAGCCCCAGGGAGGAGGACCGGGTGTGGGGAGGCCACCCCAGTCCCCTGTCCAGCCTAAGGGTACAGACCCTAAGCTGGAATCCCAGTTGCAGGATAGAACCCCTGAACTGGTGGGCAAATTGTGCAGGACACCTGCCACAGGTGCCCTGACAATTCTGGAAGGGGGTACCGCTCCAGGTGGGAGGGTACAGAGCCCCAGGGAGGAGGACCGGGTGTGGGGGAGGCCACCCCAGTCTCCTGTCCAGCTGCCGGGTACAGGCCCGGGGTTGGTGGGTCAGTGTCAGGATGTCATACCTGACCTGACAGGAGGGAGAGTGGACCAAGGGTGCCAGGCACCTGGGGCTACCATCCCCCACTCTCTGACGCCACAGAGGTTAGAGATCCCTGAGAGGCATAAGGCCTGGGTCTCCCCACTGACAACTGTCGGTAGCCACTGTGGCTTACTGTCCTGGTGGACAGCGTTGCCCCTGAGAGGGAGACAGGAGTCACACCCAGGGGGTGGACTGGGCCACACCACTGTGTTGGCCATGTGGGCACTGTCGGCCTGTTGGGACACCTCTGTGAGCAAAGTAAGTTTAGGCGCTGCACAGATGGGGTTCACAGGTGAGGAGAAGGGTACCCCATGGGTCAGCTTAGTGGGCCCTGAGAGTATGGATAGAGGGATCCAACTGGGTTTGGAAAGGCGTAGAACCAGAACGTGCCCCCGCTGTTGTGGGCCAGGTCTATGTTCTATCGCCCCAAGCAGGGAAGTCCATCAAGGGATTGATTAGTCTACCCTGGCTTTAGGCTGGGAGGGGTTGTGTTAGACTTGGCTTTTTCAGCGGGTTTACCCCAGACTTTTTGCTTTTTGGCCTCCTGTTTTTGACCCTGTGTGTGTTGGTTTTAGGACTCTGGGCACTTTACCACTGCTAATCAGTGCTAAAGTGCATATGCTCTCTGTATAAAATGTGTTATGGATTGGTGTTTCCATGATTGGCCTATTTGATCTATGTGTCAGTCCCTTGTAAAGTGCACTGAGAGTGCCAGGGCCTATAGATCAAATGCTGTTGGTGGGCTGCAGCACTGGATTGTGCCACCCACGCAAACAGCCCGTAAAGTGTAACTCGGGCCTGCCATCGCAGAGCCTGTGCGCAGCCTGGGGCTGCCATGTCGACTTGGCAAGTGCACACACTTGCAAGTCCCTAAACCTTCCCTTTGCTACATGTTAGTCACCCCTAAGGTAGGCCCAAGGTACCCCTGTGGGCAGGGTGCGGTGTATGCGAAAGGTAGGACATGCCCGGGTGTGTGCGGCATGTCCTGATAGTGAATTACAGCCTAGTTCGTTTTTCACTATTGCAAGGCTACCTGTTCCCCCTAGGCCAGAACGGGCAGTTTTGATTATTACAGTTTATAATCCTAACTGACCCCGGGAACATGGTAGAGATTCGAGTTTAGTATGCCTGGACTCAGAATGATAAAATGCATCTTTTAGTGAAGTTGGTTTTAACATTCTGTGTTTGAAAATACCACTTTTAGAAAGTGGGTATTTTCTTGTCTAACCATCCAAGCCTGCCTCTGCGAGGTTGTGTATTCCTTGTCTGGAGTGTGAGTGACAGGGGCTGGGGGATGCCAGGAGACAGGGTGAGTCAGCACAGGGCTGAATAGCAAGATCTACATGTAGATGGGTGGGAGGGGTTGCACCTGGGTCCTGAATAGGACAGTGCCTTCCCTCCACAATGCTGGCTCCACCTCCTGTGGTGCGTCTGATGTCCCTGGCCTACTCACTGAAAGAAGGGACGGAGACTTGTCAACAAAGTGCTCCAGAACTGGTTTGGACTAGGCAAAGGCCTCTCTGCCTTCAGAGAACAAAGGAATTTGGGATATAAATATTGGGGCCCTGACCCCATGAATTTAGATCTCGCTGGAATCAAGGAACCTGCCAAGACGAAGAGCTGGAAGAGCTGCCAGGAGGAGTACTGCCCCTTTGCTGTGTTGTTGCTTTGTTGGGTTGGCCTGCAGCTGCTGCTTCTGCCTTGGGCAGTGAAAGGACTGGACTGAACTTTCTACAAACTTGTGCTGAGTATCTCCAAGGGCCTGGAACCGAGCTGGCCTCCTGTTAAGAAGTCTCAGGGACTACAAAGACTTCACAAGCCTCTGGGTACCGCTTCTGGAACGCTGTTTCAGTCGCCACAGAGGAAGGGAACTGCAACCGACTCCGTCAACCGAATCCATCCCTGGCCGGTGACCTGTTTGCACCGCAGACCGCATCGCCCCGCTTCGCATCGCAACCCTGGTCTCACCGTGGGCGACGTCCGACGCCGCCAACATCGAGCCGCTGCTTGCACCGTGACCTGTGGGCACCGCAGTTCGCATCGCATTGCTTCACTGAACCAACCGGACCCGACCAATGCGGTCGCTGCAACTGGCAAGAGTCGAGACCGCACCGCATTTGGGGCACCGCTCGCACGTCTGCGGCGCACCGCTCCGACTCGCACCGCTGTCCGACGCCAGCTCCCGCACTCCGGCTAGGTCGCCTGCATCGCAACCTGTCAGCACCGCATCGAGCATCGTCTCACCCTGCATCGCACGCCTTGGACTCACCGACTCCGTCTGCACGACGCTCATCGAGCCGCTGCCTGCACCGCATCGAGGACACCGCACCTTGCATCGCTCCGTCTTGCACCGCAACCGCGACGAACGCCGACCGGCTCGTACACTCCGTACCAGCCACAACGAGAAAGGTACTGTAACCGAGTCTGTTCATGACTCTGCTGGCCCGTATCGACGCGGTCGGCTGGAACTGTTAGACTCTGTGGTTTTCAGCATCGCGGTAGGCTCGGACGGAGCTACCGACTTCGTCACGAACTTTGCTTTTGTGCTATTCCTGCAAAGAAGAAGTTACCGTATCAAGCATTCATTCGTAAGGTATAGTATTGTGGATTTTTGTCGTAATTGGTCTTGTCTTGAGTATATAAAATATTGGTTATTTTTCTAAACTGGTGTGGTGTCAGTTTGTAGTGCTTACACGGTATTACTGTTGGTTATGTGCAAATGCTTTACACACTGTCTCTGAATTAAGCCTGACTGCTCGTGCCAAGCTACCACGAGGGTGAGCAGGGGTTACTTCACGAGTGTAACACCCTTACCCTGACTAGGAAGAAGGGTCCCTACTTGGACAAAGGTGCAAGCCCTTGCCAACTAGAGATCCCATTTCTAACACTCCTCTTCCTCTGTTGTAGTAATGTCCCTGATTGTCTTGCTTGAAGTAGTCTTCCTGGAGATATGGATACGTGTACTTCTTATCATAAAACCTGATATCTTTGGCCAATTTGTCCAATTTTCTTGCTTGGGTGTTTGTATCAAAATCTTTGATTGTCTTTTCCAATCTTTCAAGGGCTTCTTTGGCGTTGGTGAGTGCTCAGTCTCCACTAATCTCTTGCTTCAGGTCGCTGATCTCCTTCAGTAGTTTCTCCACTTGTTCAATGGCAGTCTCAATGCCCAACACCATCCAGTGGCGGGAGCAATTGTTGGCCACGTAGCTGAAGCCTTCCTTAAATTTGGGCAAATCCACAAAGATGGCTGGTTCGTTGCGGACCTGTAAGCCCACAGGGATGATATTAGCTTGGAGATACTTGGTCAAGAGGTGGCCGTGTAGCCGTGTACGGACCAATTTCTTCTCAAGATGCTCCAATTTGTTAATTTTCTCGTTAAGTGTGAAATCAATATTGGGGGTATTGGATGTCAGAAACCCTGCTCCAGATTGTCCTTGTACTAGACTATTAATGTAATCTTCCGTGTAGGAAAGTGTTTCCTTCTCTGACATATTTGGACCCAACGGTTCCAAAAAAAGGATTGAAAACCCTCGCAGGTAGGTACCTGCACTTAGAGTGTTTATATCAATGGGGATACCCGAAATGCTACCAGACCCGGGTTAGTATTGCGATACAATATATAGGTGGTCACAGTAACAATAAATAATTTGGGAAAACAAAAATGGAATTTAAGCCAACATTCACAAAAATATTCGCAATAAATGCAATTTATTCGCAAAAGTAAATATGTAATTTAAATGTGGCAACACAGTTGCTCTTTCATTACCACACAGTTCTGAAAATTTCAAAGAAGGGTGCTCAGGTGTGAGATAAGGAAGATGGAGTGTTGTTGGTCAATGTGAAACCGTGAGGAGGGTGGACAAGGAAAAGAGGTGTGACATGTATCCATCACATTTTCAAGATACAATTCCAGCCTAACATAGGTCAATTGTTCCTATATATCACATAGCCTTAAAATGTGCCTGTTGTTAATTCACAGTTATCAGGGCTTGTGTGCTAGTTGTAGTCTACGTTTCGACCCCTGAGTAGACAGCTAGGTGACTCCAGCCTTAGGGTGGGGTCTTCTTCAGGACAGTGAAAAGAGAGAGAGAGGACCTAAAAGTAAGATGAATGATACGTGGTTAGTGGGGCATGGTGTCTCCACACAGGGAAGTGAATGTGGCTAAAAAGAGGTAAGGTTTACCCAATAGTGCATCCAGCGCAATAAGCTGAAAGTTGGGCTCATCAGAGCTCCTGTATGGGGAGGAAACACATGTTAGACGATGCGTTTAGGAGTAAATCCTAAACAACAGTGCAAGGGCATCTCCCCTTGTGTAGTGCCACTTACTATGCAAGTTAGGGGGAGGTTAACATTATTACGGCCTTCCGTGCACGTATATAATGGACAGTATCAAACTGTAGGTCGCAAGATCCTAATCAGTTAACAGTGAATACTCTGGACAGATAAGGTACAAAAATGTAATGCGCTAAAACGGGGAGGTGCGTCTTCTATGAAGGACAAATCTAAGAAAGCCTCTTAGAGGCTGAGTTGGGCAGGGTATACAAAAAAGGAGCTATTTATGTAATTTGCCCAGGGCGTGCGTCTTGATGATTTGAATGCTGTGCTTGTTTAAAAACTAACTAGATTAGCAAAGAAGTACTATTTGTGATTTGAAATAAGCCCAGGTCGTGCGCATTACTAAACTCATTTATAAGGAGGAAAAAGTCCGTACAATACTGTGGCAAAGGATGCGATGTTAAAATAACTATAGAAATAACGGAGCGTTTAACAAATAGTGTAAATCAAAAGCGGCATGTCAAGAGAATACGATAGCGCAGACTTCGAACCTGTCAATGGGACCTCACCTCAATGTAGTACTGTTCACCTCGATGTCTACTTGTTGAATGAGCTCGCGGTTAAAGGCGCACGTATTTAAACACGGAGCGGAAACGTGCACGTTGGGTGCAGCCGCTTCATGCCTCCCATACCGGAGTGTGAGGCGGCAAAACCATGGAGACGGAGAGAAGGCATTGTGTCCGCTAGCAGTTAACTCATTAATGTGTGGATGACATCTGGGAATGAGTAGTTGTGTTCTACCATATTATGACTGGAGAAAGGAACATATATCTTAAACATAGTTGAATTATTCCATATTTACACATGTGTGAGCAACATATCGAGACCAATTTAAAGTAACATCAAACAGCGATTTGGGAATGAATATTGCAAAGATGACAAGGGTCTCTTGAAACCACGTGCTTGGCGTTTAAAGTATGAAATGCAAATACATGAAATTAGCGTATTAATCATCTATGTTGAAAAATATATACATTAGCATGAAAATGACAGTGCAACATAGACCCGTATGTTCATTGCACGTATATACTGTTGAATAGCATTATGGAAAGCATGGGTGAATACAGAAAAAAGGTCATGTACAGGATACAGTAAAGGGCACATTGTAGGTATGGGGTTAGCATCATTCCATAACTAGGGTGGAAAGTTGAGCATTGGTATCATCTAGTTCATTCAGCCCATTATTCACTGTGTCCAATTTATGCATCCACTTGCATTCTCTCATGTTCATGACGGAATTAATGTCACCCCCCCCTGCTACCCAGAGATACCTTTTCAAGGACTAACCTTCTCAATGATTCTGGTTTGTGTGCTTTGGCAGTGAAGTGTTCTACAAGTGGTGCACCTGTTGTGCCGCATCTGATTCTACTACAGTGTTGAAGTATCCTTGTTTTGACTTTTTGTTTGGTGTGACAAATGTATAACTCATTACAAGGGCACAGAATGCCATAGATCACATCAGTCGTGTTGCAGTTTGAGTGTATTTTGAGATTAATGGTGTGTTCCTTGTAGCAAAATGTCTTAGTCTCAATTGTCAACTTGCATGCTTTGCACTTGGTACATTTGAAATGTCCTACCACTTCCGGTAAGTTCCAAAGTGTTTGGATAGTGGGTTGCGGTGGTGTGTATAGCAGAGATCTGACCACATGTTCTCTTACACACTTTGCTTTCTTTTATGGAGTGTAATGGAGGTTCCAGTATCTCTAGATCGTCCGATATGAGATTCCGGTGTCTGTTAATGATCTTTTTTATCTCGTTACTCCTCGTGCAGAAAGTGGTTACACATATCATTCTTGACATTTCAGTGGAACGTTGCTTGGGAGTGAGGAGTGCATCTCGGTCATAATACCAGGCTCTCTTTCTAGCCCGTTTCACTAACCTTTTGGGGTAACCTCGTTCAATGAGGCGGATGATCAGATTGTCTGACTTTTTGAAATAGTCGTCTTTGAAAGAGCAGTTCCTTCGGATGCGCAGGAATTGCCCAAAAGGCAGGTTGTCACGTAAGCTTCTAGTATGGTGACTGGAGTATCTTAACAGAGTGTTCCTCTCTGCTGCTTTTCTTTAGAGTCTGGTGTATAGGTGGTCATTGTCAACTTTAATAGTAATGTCAAGAAAGTCCATGGTATTCTTGTGCCAATTCATGGTGAATTTTATGTGGCTGGATCTGGTGTTGAGCCATTCAAAAAAGTCTTGGAGGTCATTTTCATCTCCCGTCCAGATCAGGAGAACATCGTCTATATATCGGCGCCATTGTGTAACCTTGGTTGTATAGGGATTCACCTGGTTAAAGATGAATTGTTGTTCAAAGTCATCCATGAACAGGATGGCCAAATCCGGAGCGAAGGCTGCGCCCCCATGGCCACTCCTTTTGTTTGTAGGAAGAACTCGTTTTGAAATAGGAAAAAGTTATTTGGGGGTGGTTTGCCACAGGGTCTGGCCACAGGCCATGCCTTGTGGCCAACTCCCCACTGACCACGGCCAAAGGCAGTGCTCAGTGTGGGGTTGCTGCTTGCAGAGGGTGGCCTCAGGGCCTTACTCAGGACAGTCCCTGTGGCCAACCCCTCCACTGAACACGGCCAAAGGCTGTGCGTGGCGGCGGTTGGATTAACGTATGTAGTTAAATATTATTTTACATTAAAAAGACTCTAGAAATTCACTGAAAAAAGCAAAGGTTACAGGGACATTACAATTAAGAAGTAGCATTAAAAAAACTGCAGCAATTCACTGAGAAAAAATTGTTACAGGGAAGTTATAGTTAGGAAATACGATTAAAAAACCTTTCAAAATTCACAAAAAAACAAGGTTACAGGGATGTTATAGTTAGGTTCAAATTTTACACACACAAAACTATAGATATTCAGCAGTTATAGTTATCTCAAAAGCTATAACTTATGCCCTACGGTAACTGTAACTCATGCCATTGCTATGCAGTGCTAGTTACCCCACATATTGCATCAGTCATGCCATCGCTGATAATATCACTGCAACATTTGCAGTGAAACTATTGATGAGAAAACTGTGCATGGCGGGGTTGCAAGTTATAGTTAGCTTAGGCCACAAGTTATATTTACTTAGGATTACTATATCCATAACTGCTGAATTTCTATTTCTTTTGTGTGTGTAAAATCTGAACCTAACTATAACTTCCCTGCAAGATTTGTTATTCAGTGAATTTCTAAGTTTTTTAAAATTCTTTTTCCTAACTATAACATCCCTGTAACCTTTCTTTTTTTAGTGAAGACATATATATATATAGTACTATCTGAGTCACATCGGAGAAAGACCATGTGACTTGGGGTTGGAACTCACTCACCTTCCAATGAGGGTAATGCAGGACACATAATAGGCGTGGGTGGAGTCACATCGCGGTAGCAGCGGCAACTGAGGAAGGCTACAATGCCGAAATGCATCTTGCCTTGCTGTCCTAATTAAACGGCTCCCATAGTTTCCCCGAGTGGCCTCTTCTCCTTTCCTACCGGAGGGGTGTTTCGTGTGGATATAATTTGCGCACCAGCCAGAGGTGTGCAGGAGGCCCCGTTCCACAAAGCGGCAGGAGTGATGCTGGCACCAGCTGTTGAAGCTTAACTTTTTTTCGAGGGATCGAAATAACTTCTGCCCGCCTCAAGTGCAAGATCAGCCAGGGACTACTGCCAGGTGCAGCTCGTGACTGCACGAGGAGCCGAAATCACTGCATTATCGTCTCAAGACCCAGCTGAACTGGATACTGGGGGCCGGAGCGTAAAGGGGACCTGAGGGAGTTCGTGGACATCATTTTACCGTGTAACCCCATTTTACTACTGCGCCTTTCCCTGAACATTGTGTTCCTTCTCCAAACAATACTCACCGGGGAGCAGTGCTTTCTGGGAGTTGAAGTACTATCTGAGTCACATCGGAGAAAGACCATGTGACTTGGGGTTGGAACTCACTCACCTTCCAATGAGGGTAATGCAGGACACATAATAGGCGTGGGTGGAGTCACATCGCGGTAGCAGCGGCAACTGAGGAAGGCTACAATGCCGAAATGCATCTTGCCTTGCTGTCCTAATTAAACGGCTCCCATAGTTTCCCCGAGTGGCCTCTTCTCCTTTCCTACCGGAGGGGTGTTTCGTGTGGATACATATATATATATATATATATATATATATATATATACATATATATATATATATATATATATATATATATATATATATATATATATATATATATATATATATATATATATATATATATGAATTCAGCAGTTATAGCTAACAGCGCTTAATATGACATCACTCATGACGTTCTATGACATCATTTATGACATCACTGACTTTGGCTTGCTCTCCTATCCTGTTTCCCTTTGAGCATAAAGATGTCTTCATCTGATTCAGATGAAAAGCCAGGGGCTTCTGCACCACTTCAGCCACCACAGCACACCCAAGGAATCCTATGTGTGACAATTTTTTTAAATGAGGGCAGGTGGCAAGAATCTATCTGCCAAGGACATGGCCTGTAAACTCTGCAGCAAAGAGTTCAGCCAGGGGAGCAAATATAAACAAAATAGTATGAGTACCACAGGGATGTGGAGACACCCGAGGTCTATGCATCTGCAGAGGCTTGCACGGGCAAAGTTGGCTCATGCTGCTGAGGTAGACAACTCTACCGAGACTTCAACATCTTAACCAGAAGATACTGTGCCTCCACAGGTTCTAACTGCACAGAAAGACAATAACACTGCTTTTTTAAATAAATAAAGTGCTATTTTTCTGCTTAGACAAGCAGATCATTATTTCAGCTGAGACAAGCAGGTCTGCCCAGGACAAGCGTATCCAAGAGTACAAGTGTCCCCCATGCAGTAGGATTTTTCAGCAATTATTTGTACGTTTTTCTCCTTTTTGTTTTTAAGGAGATGCTGTTTGCGTTTAACACCTCAGTTTTTATGTTTTTGTCCTACCATTTAAAAAAAATCCCCAAAATATTTAAAATGTTTACATTTCTTTTATAGTTGTTCAAAACTGTTAACAAAAACTGCCCTTTTCAGTTCTACCCTATTGTTTCATGATCTATGTTGTTTATATTATATTTCCCTTTTTTCCCTTCTCCAAAGCTCTAGCAAGACTCTTGAGAGTTGCACGGAGGCAATCTCTTGCTTGTAGTCTTAGGGGGCAGTACTTCTTGGTTTGCTCTCGCGAGATCTTACTTTTTATAATGGGCTTTGCATTCACAGTGAACATATCCTGATGTAGTATGTATAACTTATGGACATCAGAATAGTAACAGTGTGTTTAGTTTAATGAAATGCAATCCATTAAATAAGTGCAGAGAGAAATAAATCACTTATATTTATGAAAAAAACTCCACTTGTTTTTTCTGCAGCAGACAAACATTGGTACATAGCACACATTGTTACTCATTTATTAACTTTAAGTCCATTTATTATTGTTAGAAAAGTTCAATTACTACTTTTTTATGATCCCATGAGAGTCTCGTGATCATAAACCTTTAGAGGAAGAATTGGCACTTTCCTTTATCACAGTACTTATGCCTTATAGTCCCCATTAGTAGGGTGTGGATAGAAAGTAGACTCTCAAATGAGGCCTTTTCACAGTAGAACAGTGCACAGTAGGGTATAAGGAGACACCTGTATCTCACAAACACCTCTCCACAGCCTAACAACTGTGTATAGTAGACTATGGAGAGAGACGCTGCATGAAGGTAACCAGTGTGTAGGGTAGGATGTAAAGAGACACTGTCTCTCCACTCACACCTTTCCCCAGGCTCAGCAGTATGCATAGTAGGATAGGGAAGGTACTCACCTCATATGTAAGATCTTACTATTCCATAGTAAGTATAACAAGTACTGGCCTCTCCGCTGAGAACTCTCCCCAGCAAATATTGGTATGTGGGTATGGGTTTCACTATTTAGTACAGCTCTCCCCAGAATGACAGACATATATAGTAGTGTGTAGAGAGACAGTCTCCTCTCCACTAATACCTATCTCCAGAACAACATAAATGTGCAGTACAGTGTTGGCCAGGAGTAACCTCTCTGCTGACACATCTCCCTAGACCAACAGGGAAATACAGTGGTGTCTGGGAAGGGAGTGACCTGTCCGCTAACACATATTACCCGGGTGAGAGGTGTCTATAGTAGGGGTTGAGAAACATTTATCTCTATGCTCATACCTCTCCTTATGCTGACATTTATGCATTGTAGGCTGTTGGGAGGAACTGCCCTGTTTCCTGACAGATCTCTCTTGCATGATAAGTCTGCGTGGTATATTTTGGAAAGAGACTGGTCCCTCTCCTGTGACCTGTGTATTAGATGATGGGTGTGCAAATTAGGGTGTGAAAATGGACTTATCTCTCTGGTCACAGCTCTCCCCAAGATGACAAATGTACAAGTAAGATGTAGGGATGAATTTAACTCTGTGCTGGGAAGTCTGTCTTCCAAACCAACTATAGAGACTATGATATGGAAACACACTGCCCTGTCAGCTGAGACATCTTCCCAGAGTAACATCTGTGCAAAGTACTCTGTGGGTAGAGACTATTATCTCTGTGCATACCTCTCTTAATAGTGATGAATGTCCATAGTTGAGTATAAAATGGAGTATCCTCTCTGTTGAAAACTGCCAGTTTTAGCCATTATTGCAATAGTATAATAAAATTACAATTTATAACAGTTAAAAAATAAATCTAAATCAAGTTTAAACATTTTTATTACCACAGAACAATTTAACAACAATACAAAACCACAACAACTATGTTAACAAACTATATGAACTATATATAACAAACTACAATAACAAACTATATATAACAAACTATAATACAAGCAAACCAAGCAACTTCATAAATATATACCTTTTTCTCTGAAGCTCGTGAGCAGACACTAATGTCTCCCCCTTTCACTTTATTTGCCTCCTGGATTTTGATGTTACTAGCACTTCTTTTCCAGTGTTTTAGCTACCTTAGCCTGCCAAAGAGTCTTTACTTCCCTTCTATATCATAGCAGGCTAGGTGGCAATAAAGCCTCACTAAAGCAGCATATCTATGAATTACCGTTCAGAAAGCCTAGCTCATGCAGAGTTAGCTCATGCTGCTGAACTGCAAAACTGTTTAGACGCTTCCACGACCTTCTAACCTGAAACACTGTGCTTTAAGGATTAGTTATTGCTGAACAGCAAAATAATCCTGCTTGTGTTAACAAGGCTATTTTTGCTGCTTATGTAAGCAGATAATTATTTACTCAGAGACAAGTTTCCATTTACCTCCTAAATAAACAAAATAACAAAAAAGATATAAGTTATATACTGATCAATAATTGATAACAGTGATCATAACTATATTGTCTAAGCTTTAATACATTTTTCACCGACAATCACATATAAACATCTTATGCATCAGTTACTTGTTATTCCTTTCTCCTGAAAAATTCCACACCTTCAAATAGTCTATTTTCATATTTTCATGATTAAATTCTAACATGACATGAACTCTGCTTCCATAACAGTTTATAAGGTAACACATCAATTTTGATACACCTTTGCTAACACTCACTATAGTGTTTCCCTCTAGAAACAGTAATATTATATAACCACTTAGACATCGCATAGAGCTAAAATATATACACAATGTGGTTCATAACATCAGTAGAGCTTCTATTATTACATTCTTTGTATTGTAATGTGAGAAACTATATTTTATTTACTCAAAAAGTATAACACTTCATTTTTTAACACAATCTGCAAACCTTTCTCACATCTCTCTACATTATAATATGTACCTCTCAAAAGCTATATTAACATATCTCCAACTTAACAGTTTTTACTCTGTAAACATGATGTAGAATAAGTTTACCAACATTAGTACACTTACTGACACTTCTCAACAAAGTTTATAAAATATATTATTAAGTATCTGAACTTGCAGTTCTTTCTTAAATGCAGATGAACACACCAGTCTCTTTCAACTCCACATATATTCACTTCTGCATGTGCACAACTCAAACTGACTTACTTCTCCTCCAAAGCACTAAGGATAAACTGAACTATCTCTTCTTCTGCACCCAATCATATCACATCATTTCTTCAACCATGTAATAAGAATGGTGACTATTGGTTGACCCTTGGCCTTTTCTTACTTCCCCCATACAATCTCATGAGACTCTCACGGGATCGTAAAACACCTCATGGCAGGCCCAGCAATTTTCTATGGCACACAAACCAAACAGAGCTGTTATAGGCCGTCTATGATATGGCTGGGCTGGATGTTTCTATTGTGTGAAGAATAAAAAGGTTTTGAAGACTTACCTCTACGTCTTCTCATGTGTTTATGGATGAATGGAAGAATTTCTTGACCCATCTGAATGGACTTTGTTATGATGGAACTGTCTTTTTGTTCTTTATATATAGATATTAATATAGCATCCCAGTGACTGTTTTCATGATGGTCCCAATTGCAATTTTTCTTTCAAGTAATTTTCCATACGGGTCTCCTGAGTGCCTCGTGGGATCGTACGAGCTCCAACTACCAGCCTCACCCCCTGAAGCTTGCACTCTACTCTTGAAGAGTCTTGTGGGATCGCAACACAATTGTAGGGAAATAGTGTATGGTAAGTTCTAGCCTCTCCACTGAGAACATCTGTTGGATAATGGGTGTGCATACCAGAGTATAAGGAGGGACTACCCTCTGCTTTCAAACCTTCCTCTCAAATGATAACTATGCATAATAGGGAATGTGCAGGGTGTGGCCTCTCCGCTGAGTCCCCTCTCTTGCATAACAGGTGTATATAGTAGGGTGTGTGGTGGGACGGTCCTCTCCTTTGAGAACTCTCCCTCAGATAACAGGAGTACATAGTAGTGAGTGGGGTGGGACTGGCCTCTCCTCTCAGACCTCTCTCTCAGATGATGGGTGTGCATAGTATGGTGTATGGATGGAGTAAATTCTTCATTAAGACCCCTGTCTCAGATGACAGGTGTGCATTTTAGTGAGTGGAGAGCGACTGTCCTTTCCTCTCAAACCTCTCTCTGAGTTGATAGGTGTGCATATTAGAGTGTGTATATGGACTGGCCTCTCCTGTTAGATCTGTCTCTCAGATGATAGGTGTGCATAGTAGGCAGTGTGGAGGGACTGGTCTCTGCAATCACACTTCTCTGTTAGATAGCAGGCATGCATAGTAGTGCATAGGAAGGGACTGACTGCCTAGTAGGGTGTGGAGAGGAACTGGCTTCTCAGATGACAGATGTGCGTGATAGGGTGTATGTAGAGAGACTGGCTCTCCACTGAGACTTCTCTCTCAGATGACAGGTGTGCATAGTATGGTGTGTGGATGAGCCTTAACTCTACTCACAACTCTTACCAAGCTGATGGAAATAAATAGTACACTCTGATAAACACCATCTTCAGTAATACTCCTTTCTAAAGTAGCAAGTGTGCATACTACAGTGTATTCAAAGAACACCTACTTCTTTCTACTTTTCATGATCCAGAGAGTCTCACAAGATAGTAACATTTAAAAAAAAAAAAGAATTAACATTCTAATCATTACAGTAGTTATCTCTTAGACACTTCCTCTAAAAAAACACAATATTCATTCCTATTGTAATGAGAGTGTATTGAGAACTCATCTACTCTTCTTTACCCGTCACAATCCAAAGAGAGTCCAGTGAGATTGTAAAAAATTAGTTAAAGACAATATACATTTATTTTCTTCACAGTAATTATCCCTTAGACACCTACTCTCTAAATCTGGGGTGACAGCATGCCTTTCTGTTTCCACCTTATATAGCTTTTTTACTTCATTTCCACAACACCTCCAATTTTTCACAGTAAACAGTAATGGTGGCCATTTCATTTCTAACATTCCAACAGCCAGCCTATCAGAGCTCTCACAGGACTTGCAGGAGCCTCTCGCTCGTGAGAACATGAAGACTCATGGGGGAAATGGGTCTCTCAACCAATAACAGGGCTCCATTTTTGATATTGCTCTCTTGCGTGAGGCTCATGGGACTCTCGCAAGCCCAACGGTCAAAATATACAATTAGTTTTCACTCTTAATTCTCAAAAACTGCTGAACAGATTTAAACCAGATCACAAAAGACACAATCTGTGGACCAAGATCTAGCTTCCTGCTGAGTTTTGTGTAATTCCATTGAGCAGTTTTTGCTGTAGCCCTGCCTAAACAGGTCTAAGGAAAATGCATGGGGATTTTACGTTTTGGGACTCTCCTTTTTCTCAGCCCCCACTGGATGGATCACCCCAAATTTTTCCAGGAAGGAGTTGAGGTAAATTAACTTTTTTTGGAAAGAGTTTTTGAAGATTATTCAAACGGAGCCAAAGTTATTAGCAAACCAAAAAACACTCCATCTATGGAAAAGCAGGCCTACTATAACCACCTACCTATAACGTCCCTGTAACCTTTGCGTTTTTCAGTGAATATATATATGTATTATACATATTACTTCACTCATGACATGGCCAGTGACATCACAGATAACATCACTGATGACATCTCAAATGACATCACTGATTACATTATCAAGAGAGTGCAAGTGTTTTTAAGACTTTTATGGGTGTTAAACATATATACTAACCTACTACAAAAGTTAAATTAGTATACTAGGTACACTACTACTGAGTGATACTACTTCTAATATATATTTAGTGAGTGACTGTGTGACTGTATGTATCCTTGTGTGTATGGGTTTGTAAGTGGCTGTATGGCTGTATGGGTGTATATATCGGTGTGTGAGTAGCGTGTGGGTAAGTGAGATGCTGTATGAGTGGTGGTATTGGTGAGTGAGTGGGTGTGTCAGTACCTGTATGGGTGAGTGAGTGGCAGTGTGAGTGGCTCTATGGGTGGGTAAGTGGGTGTGCAGTGACTGTATGGGTGAGTGAGTGGGTCTCTGAATAGCTATGAGTGAGTGACTGTGCGTAAGTGGCTGTATGGGTGAGTGAGTGGCTGTTTGAGTGGGTGTTTGGTTAAATGAGTTGGTGTGCGAGTTTCTATATTGGAGAGTAAGTGTCTGTGTGAATGGCTATATGGGTGAGTGAGTGGATGTTCAAGTGCTTCTATGGATGCATGAATGAGTATGTAAGTGGTTGTGTGAGTGAGAGTGTGAGTGTGAATTCTTGTATGGGTGAGTGAGTGGCTATTTTGAGAGGCTGTGTGGGTGTGTGAGTGACTGTATATGTAAATAAGTGGGTGTGTGAATAGCTGTATGGGTGAGTGTGTGGCTATGTGAGTGGCTATACGGGTAAGAGACTGGTTGTAAGGGTGAGTGAATGGTTGAGTGAGTGAGTGTGTGAGTGACTTTATGGAGGAGTGAGTGGGTGTGTGAGTACTGGTATGGGCTGTGAGTGGTTGTGTGGGAGAAGAATTGAGCGTATAAGAGGATGTATGGGGTGTAAGTGGGTGAGTGAGTGGTTCAACGGATGATGTCATCAGTGATGCCATTTGAGATGTCATCAGTGATGTCACTGACCATGTCATGAATGATGTAATATGTGAGGTCATAAGCAGTGCATTGCGGGGCGTAAGTTATAGTTAACTCAGGTAACTATAACTGCTGAATTTCACTGGTTTTGTACGAGTGAAAATTTGAGCCTAACTATAGAGTCCCTGCAACCTTGGGATTTTTCAGTGAATTTTGAAGGTTTTTTATTCCATTTCCTAACTATAACGACCCTGTAACCTTTGTTTTTTTAAGTGAATTATTAAAGTTTTCAAATTCTATTTCCAAACTATAACGACCCTGTAGCCTTTGGCTTTTTAAGTGAATTTCTAAGTTTTTTCAAATTCTATTTCCTAACTATAACGTCCCTGTAACTGTTGTTTTTGTAAAGTGAACATCTATGGCTTTTTAACTAGGAGTTGCGTTTTCAGATGGTGGAAAAGAGGCGGGCATCTGACCAACTCTTGGGAATACAGCTGTATCTGACTTACTGGAGCTAAGAGGAGGACTTCTGGGCCCCCAAGAACCCTCAACATCCAAGAGGACTTTATCCCCCAACCACAGTGCACCAGGAAGCAGAAGTGGTGGACAAAGGGGGCACGGCCTCAAAAGACCTCTCAGCAATTCCTCTGTGTGGGACTTACTGCAGGTAACAGGGGGGCTTGTTTGCCCCCAAGGACATTCTAGAGCCAAGGGGACTTCATCACCCAACCAGCAGTGCAATCAAGAGGCACGTTTGCACAGTGGTGAAGAAAGGGGGCGTGGCCTCCAAAGTACTCTCAGTAATCACGCTCTGTGGGACTTACTGGAGACAACAGGAGTGCTTGTTGGCCCCCAAGGACCCGCTGGAGCCAAGGGCACTTCATCCCACAACCAGCACTGCTCCAGGAGGCGTGTTTGCAGAGTAATGGATCAAGGGGGCATGGCCTCTGACAACCTCTCAGCAATCCCAGTGTATAGAAGTTACTGGAGGTACCAGGAGGGGTAGTTGGCCCCCAAGGACCCTCAAGAGCCAAGGGGACTTTATCCCCCAACTAGTCGTATGCCGAGAGGTACTTTTGCACAATGGTGGAGAAAGGGCACGTGGCCTCCAAAAACCTCTCAGCAATCACACTGTGTGGGACTTACTGGAGGTAACAGCAAGAGTATTTGGACCCCCAGGACCCTCTGGAGTTAAGGGGACTTCATCACCCAACTAGTAGTGAGCCAGGAGATGTGTTTTCAGAGTTTTGGTAAAAGGGGGCAGGGCCTCCGGCAACTTGCTGGTCCCTTTTTTTATTATTAGGGGAGGGAAAGGGCGCCCTTCCCTGGGCCGATTTCATCCCCGGGGATCCCAGCCCCCTTGGGCCAGGCATTTTTTGAATGGGGAGGGGGCCACCCAGCCCCCCTCATCGGGCCGAAAAAATGCTTTTTTTTGCTCTGTGGGGTCCCTGTGGGACCCCCCCAAGAGGCCTATGGGGTCAGGGTGTTTCTATCCTGCCCCCTTTTCTATTTTTACATTTCTTTCTGTGACTCGGTTCTATCCGAATCACATAATGGCTGCCAACACTTCCTGGTTTAAAGAGTTGGCAGCCAATCAGATCTCAGCACGAGATTGGGAGGGGTCATGGATCCTTCGTGTCCCTGGATATACAACTGGAAATTTCTTTAAATACCTCTGCAACTACTGAATGGATTCACACCAAATCACAAAAAGGCGCTTCCCTGAACCATCATCTTCCTTCCTGCCAAAATTTGGTGTAATTCTTTTTAGCAGTTCGGGCTGTAGCTGGTTGTAATGTGTCCTATAGAACTTAACATGGGGAAATTGTGTTTTGTGCACCCCTTTTTCTCAGCTTCCGCTTCATGGATTACCCCAAAACTTTCAAAACAGCAGCTTAATTGAGCATCGAACCAGGTTTAAAAATTAAAAAAACAGTGGGATTGCTGAGAGGTGGTCGCAGGCCACGCCCCCTTTCTCGATCACTCTGCAAACGCACCTCCTGGTGCGCTCTTAGTTGGGGGATGAAGTCCCCTTCACTGCTGGGAGTCCTTATGGAGCCACTAGCTTACCTGTTACCTCCAGTAAGCCCCACACAGTAGGATTGCTGAGAGGTGGTCAGAGGCCACACCCCCTTTCTCCACCACTCTGTAAACGCTCCTATTATTGTGCTTTTGGTTGGGGGATGAAGTCCCCTTGCCTCTTGAGGGTCCCTGTGGGACAACTAGCCCTACTGTTACCTCTAGTAAGCCCCACACAGCTGGATTGCTGAGAGGTGGTCAGAGGCCACGCCCCCTTTCTACACCACTCTGCAAACTCACCTCCTGGTGCACTGCTGCTTGGGGAATGAAGTCTACTTTACTCCTGAGGCCCTCAGGACGCAAGGGGACCTCATCACCCCACAAGCAGTGCGCAGAGAGGCTCGTTTGCAGAGTGGTGGGAAAAGGGGCATGGCCTCTGACCACCTCTCAGCAATCCAGCTGTGTGGGGCTTACTGGAGGTAATAGGTGGGCTTCCTTTGATTTAACTTTTTTTTTAAACGCTGGGCCCTGGGGTCCCATGGGCCCATAATCGGCACAGGGAGGGAGGCCATGTGGCTCCCCTCCCCATTCTAAAAATGCCTGGCCAGGGTGGATGAGGTCCCCAGGCAAAACACAGACCAGGGAAGGGGGGGCACATGGCACCGCTTCCCTTGTTTAAAAAAAAAAGAAAATGCTACCGGCACGACGCCGGTGGCCCATCCCCCTTTACAGACCACTCTGCAATCACGCCTCCTGGTACGCTGCTGGTTGGGAAATAAAGTCCCCTTGGCTGCATAGGGTCCTTAGGGGCCAACAAGACCTCCGGTTACCTCCAGTAAGTCCCACACAGTGGGATTGCTGAGAGGTCGTTGGAGAACATGCCCCCTTTCTCTACCAGCCTGCAAACATGCCTCTCACTGTGTGGGACTTACTGGAGGTAACAGGAGGAGTTGTTGGCCCCCAAGGATGTACTTGTGGGCCAACTACCCCTCCTGTTACCTTCAGTACGTCTGACATTGCAGGATTGCTTAGAGGTATTTTGAAACCACACCCCCTATCTCCACCACTCTGCAAATGGTTTTCCTGGTGCACTACTGGTTGGGGGATGCAGTCCACTTTACTCCTAAGGGACCTTGGAGGGCCAAGAAGTCCTCATGGTACCTCCTGTAAGTCCTATAGAGCGGGATGCCTGAGAGCTGGTCAAGGGCCAGCCCCCTTATTTTACCACTCTGCAAACGTGACTACTACTTGAAATAACAAAGAAATTTACTGAAAGAAACAATTGTTACAGGAACTTTATAGTTAAGCTCAGATTTCACCTGTACAAAACCAGCGAAATTCAGCTGTTATAGTTAGCTGAGCTAACTATAACTCATGCTCCCCACAATGCACTGCTTATGACTTCACATATTACATCACTCATGACATGGTCAGTGACATCTCGGATGACATCACTGATGACATCTCAAATGACATCACTGATGACATCACTGATGTCATTATCCACAGAATCACTGAAGCACCCACTCACACCCCATAGAACCTTTCAATCACCCACTCCCATACAACCATTCACAAGCTCATTCACAGACCCATAACAGTACTACACACCCACTCACTGATTCATAGATCTACACACACATCCACTCATTCACCCATACAGCCACTCATGCAGCCACTTAGTCACTAATACAGCCACTGACATATCCACTCATACAGCCATCCAGCCACTCACACACTGAGACAGTCACCCATACAGCTACTCACACACCTAGTCACTCACCCATATAGCCAATCACACAGCCTTCTACTCACGCATACAGATGTACACACACCCACCCACTTACTCATACAGATACTAATACATACTCACTCACCTATACAGTCATTGACACAAGCCCACACTCACCCCTACAACCACTCTCACATTCACTCACTCACCCATAACGTCACTCATTTACCCCATCACTCACCTATACTGCCTTTCACATACCCAGTTACTCACCCATATACCACTGACATATCCACTTGCTCATTCACACAGCCATACATACCCTCACCCATACAGCCTCTCACACACACTCACTAACCCTTACAGCAACTGACTCACCCACTCACTCATCCATACAGGCAGTCACATATCCCCTCACCTATGCACACAGACACTCAGACAATAATACAGGTACTCAGACAACCAATCACTCACCAATGCAGTCACGCACATACCCACTCACACACCCATGCAGCCACTTAGACACCAAATGAAAGGCTGATACAGAAATTCACACAACCAGTCACACACCCACTGAATCATCCATACAGGCACTCATACACCCACTGAATCACCAATACACCTTGGTATATGTATTAAACACTCTTAAATCTTTCAAAAACACTCACAGTCACTGGACAATTTCATCAGTGATGTCATTTGAGATGTCATGAGTGATGTCACCAACAATGTCATGAGTGATTTAATATGTGAGGCCATAAGCAGTGCATTGCAGGGGCATACGTTATACTTAGCTCAGGTAACTATAACTGCTGAATTTCTATGGGTTTTTTACAAGTGAAATGTGAGCCTAACTTTAACATCCCTGTAACCTTTGCCAGATTTTTAATTATATTTCTTAACTATAATGTCCCTGTGACCTTTGTTTTTTACTGTGAATTTCTAAGTTTTAAAAAAATTCTATTTCCTAACTATAATATCCTCTTAACCTTCTTTTCAGTGAATTTCTACGTTTTAAAAAAATTCTATTTCCTAACTATAACGACCCTGCAACCTTTGTGTAGTTCAGTGAATTTCTAACATTTTCTATATTCTGTTTCCTAATTTTAACGTCCCTGTAACCTTTTGTTTTTACAGTGAATATATACTGGGTAATTAGTAAGTGGTATACCTCATTGAGTAAATGTCTAGTACACATTCTACACTACAGCTGTGTAAAGGACAACGAGGTAATGTCTCCAGTGCTGTTGTGTGCATTTAACTTTGGTGAAGTAATTTTTCCTCTAGTGCCTTGTCCCAGAAATCTGTGCTAATATGAATACTCGTATAAAGAGGATGATGAGACTACAAAAGGGCGATTCTCCACCAAACAAGGATGCTTTCTCTTAACTATATGAATTAAGTGATCTTTTGGCAAACATTCAGTCAACATGGGAAAAGGTAGGAAGTCCTTTGCCTACTGTTAACTTGGACAGTGCAGAAGTAATAGGGTAGAGCTTTTAAGGAATTTTCCACATTTGCATACTCCTAGTAATTCAAAGGAAAAACGAGGGAGTTTGCTGTCTCCAGGACATAAGAAGAAAGAATCCACTTGTGACACTCACTTCAGAGAGATTGTGGTTTGATGGATGAATGTTGCATCAAGGGTTTCACATTGTTTTTCAAGGTAGAATTGCCAAGAAAGCACACTTCCTTTGTCTTCGCAAAGCCTAAGTTAAGAATGTGGGTAGAGAATGTGGCCTAACGGCTAGGGTGGTCGACCTTGGAGCTGGGGAACTGGGTTTGAGTCTCAGCAGGGACGCTCATCAATCTGTGATTCTGGGCAACTTTCTTAATCTCCCCGTGCCTAAGAAAAATAAATGTGTCCGTCTGTAACGTAACTGGTGCTCATATAAAGCGCTCTGATACCTTCGGGTCTAGTTCGCTCTATATAAAACTCCACAAAAAAAAAAAAAAAAAATTTGTGCTTTACATATATTGAGCTTCATCTGGGGCACTTGATATGCTAATATTTGTAAGTGCCTCATGTTAAGACTTATATTTTCTGAAAGGAGCATGAGGGCCAGCATGCAAAGTTACCTGTCCATTCATCCACAGTTTTGCACAAAATATCTACTCAGTTGGAGTACTTTCTGCTGGTGAAATAAGTGATACCTTGATGGATAAATATCTAGTGCATATTCTACTGTACAGATTTGTAATGCACCATGAAGACATTTCTCCATTGACCATGTGTGTGTTTAATTTTGGTAATGTAATCAAAGAACAGTGTGCAGTTTTATAGTAGAGCCCTCATTACTCCCAGTACCACATTGCCGAGACCACGTCACCTTGGACCCAATGAAAGTATTAGAGTGGAAATTGAAAAGTTGTATTCCTCTTAACCTTTTGGTTTCTATTATTGAGCATTTTTTGTTTTGTCTGGGAGTATGTCAGTGAGTTTATAGATGAGTGCATGGGTGTGTTAGTGTCTGTATGTTTGAGTGAGTGGGCGTGTCAGTGGCTGCATAGGCTAGATAGTGTGTGTGAGTGCCTGTATCAGTGAGTGACTGGGCTTGTGACTGGATGTATGAGTGTGTGAGTGGGTATGTGATTAGCTCTATGGGTAAGTGAGTAAATATGTTAGTGGCTGTCTGAATGAGTAGGTACTTTAGTGGTTATATGGGTAAGTGAGTAGGTGTGTTAGTACCTGTATGGGGGAGTGAGGGCATATGGAACTGTCTGTATCGGTTAGTTACTGTGTCTGTAAGTAGCTGTATGGGTGACTGATCAGGTGTGAGAGCTGTATGGGTGAGTGAGTGCGTATGTGAGTATCTTTATGAGTGAGTGAGTGGTGTGTGAATGGTGTATGAGCGAGTGAGTGAGTGCATGAGTAATTGTAGAAGTGAGTGATAGGGAGCATAAGTGGCTATATGGATGAGTCACTGGGTATGTGAGTAGCTCTATGGGTGAGTTAGTGGGTACATAAGTGACTGTATAAACGAGTGAGTGGGTACATGGGTACCTGCGTAAGTGAGTGAAAGGGTGCATGAGTGGCTGTATGGGTAAGTGAGGGAGATGGTGTGTCACTAGATATATGAGTGAATAACTGAGTGTATGACTAGTGTGTGACTAGCTGTATGGGTAGGTGAGTGACTGCATCAGTGGTGAATGTGTTTGACTTTGTGTTGGTGCCTATATGGGTTAGTGAGTGGATGTGTCAGTGGCTGTATGGGTGAGTGAGTGGGTGCATGAGTGGCTGTATGGGTCAAACAGTATGTGTGAGTAGTTGTATGAGTGAGTAAGTGTGTTTGAGTAGCAACAGGGGTATTAGTGGATATATGAGTGAGTTAGTGAGTGTGTGAGTGACTGGTCATATGAGAGAGACTAGGTGAGTGAGTACCTGTATGACTGAGTGAAAGGGGGCATGCGTGGTTGTATGAGTAAGTGGGTACATGAGTTGTATATGGTGCTTGTGTGAGTGAGTGAATGAGTTTGTTAATGGTATATTCATGATTAGAACATTGGAATGTTGAGTACTCCATTGAAGACAATGGAGTGCTCCTGGCTTCTAATGGCTGGTAGAAGCCCAAATAATCATCATTCCAATGTTCTGCTTTCACAGTTGTTGTGAACAAAGGCATCATGGAGCCTGGGGTGATTTCAACTTCCTCTGGCTCTGTGAGGCCTTTCCTTCACTAATTAGAACATTCTACTCTTTAGGGTCAGAATGTTCTTATAGTCTAACAACCCTCCGAAGTGGGCTATACCGGCCATTAAGGCCATCTCCCTTCTTTACCCCTGGAGTAGGCCTTTAATGGCCAGTGGCCATAAGGCTATAGTGAGTGTGTGTGTGTGTGTGTCAGTGGTACCTGGTTGAATGAGAGGGTCTGTGCGTGACTGCATGGGAAAGTTTGTGGATATGTTAATGGATATGTTTGGGTGATTTATTAGATGTGTTAATGACTGTATGGGTTAGTGAGTAGGTGTATCAGCGGGTATATAGTTGACTGAGAGGCTGTGTCAGTGGCTCTATCTTTAAGTAAGTAAGTGACTTTGTCAGTACCTCTATAGATGAGTGAGTGTGTCTGTAACTAGCTGTATGGGATAGCTTAGTGGGTGTGTTAGTGACTGGATACATGAATTAGTTGGTGTGACTGTATTTACTAGTCTGTCTGTGTGGGTATGCGAATGGCTGTATTGGTGTGTGTCTCAATGTTATAGTGGCAGTTTCACTCTCTGCCTTGGTGTGTACCTTGACAGTATAAGTTACTAGAACAACATAGAAATAATTAATTTGGATATTATATTATTCCAGTAGATGCTGCCATTCATCTCTTCAATAAAAACAAAAAAAAACATAAATATAAGTTGGTATAACATTTTCCAAAATTACATATTAAACTTTTAATTTTTCCAATGCATAGGTTCATATTATAATCAAAGAGTACCCATTTGATATGCTGTAATAGTATTTTACATTTCATTAATACATTTCATTTTCTCTTTTTTACTGTTCTCAGCTTTCATACTTGTACACCATAAACAATGTACTGTATACATAGCAATCCTTTAAGAGTAGGGAAAAAACAATCATAAAATAAAAACTGCACAGTATATCACTGCAAATAAGTTACACAATGCATTGCCCTCATTACAATTATTTAATCAATTCTTTTACTTACAGTTACTCCACTAATCTAAAGAGTCATTTGTTAAAAATAACTGTTTTATTGTTATAATTGGTAAAATACTAGTGATAGATATAAAGTACACTTCAATTTTTGAGATCCTTTTGAAAACATAACTCCTGGTAGACCGAATGATGTCTTAAACACTGACGATCCATGTTGAAGAAATACCGTACACCATTTTTAAAATGAAAAATCCTCCTTAGAACTTTGGCTGTAGTAACAACAGGTAAGAATTTGAATGTTTGAAAGGAATATTTTGTTTGAATTTATGGTTGGAGTCATTGCATTCCATCCATCCAGTTTCACTTTTTAAATAGACAGTATATTGTCCGATGTTACATTAAGTACTTTGTGAAAGATGACAGCCAAAGTAGTATAAGTTCTTCCGGAAAATAATATTTGTCCTGCTTTGAAGTCTGTAATTTCAGTTTCCTATTTAGATCCATCTGCCCTGTATCATTGTAGCCTTAATATAGAGTATTTTCCACGTCTTCGTATATGCATGTAGACATAACATCTGATGTACAATTTGGGCAGGTCATCTTTGGGTTAGCCATTTAGATCAATTTGTCAAAAGACACAGTTGTGCAATCTGGTAATGTTAAGAACAAAAATTGCTTCAAATTTATTTGAGTTGTAGACGTAAAGAGCAATCTTCACAGTCATGGTTTCATGTGTAGCTGAGTCCAAATAAGTAATCAATTCTGACTTCTTCTTTCAAAATTCCAAGGATGACCATTATAAATTATTTCACATCTTGTTGAGTATTCTGAGTAAATAGTACTGATCACCTACATATATCTACTAGATCTTGAATACCTGAAGTACAATGTATTACATTCCTATCACTATGTAAACATTGGAGCAAACCACACACTGCAGAACATAATCTCTTCTGTGGTTTCTATTCAATTGCATTTATACGATGTGATAAATGAAACAGTACATTGAGAACAACCTTTGCATAGCAGTTGACACCAGAAGTGTTTGACAACTGGTAACCTACAATGTCTCCCTCATTCTCCAGTTTTTCCTCTTAACACCTTCCTTGTTCTTCTTCTTTTCCTTTTTTTCAGTAACATCCGTGTATATTATTTTGTGAGCTTCTGCTTTGCACAGACTATCCATTTTTCATAAATGGGATACTGCCCTAATTGAAGAGAGTATACACTTGTTAACTGATTGTACTCTCTGACACAACTTGCATCTGAACTAACTTTCCTGTCTTCAAAATCAACCAAAAACAAACCAAACAATGGGCCTTTTTATGATGGCTGTCGGACGAGGCATCGCAGCGGGATCGGGACCGCCCGACAAGTATTCAGCGGTCCACCCACCATGTTATGATACGACTGCCGTGTAGGCAGTCGGAAACATGCTTTTTTCGATTGTCGCCTGTGCTGTGGCCTGGGAAAGGGCCACAGCACAAGCTGCAGTAGAAAATGGGATGCTTTTGATCATCCATGCACCATGTGGTGCCTGGCACACGGTTCATGGATGTTTGGGGGGTACCACATGTGCCCCCAAAGTCCCTTTCTGACAGCCTTTCCATGGTGGTGGGACCTCCATGGAAAGGCTGTGGGAAATGGATATCGTAATCCCTGCGGCGGTGCCTCCACAGGCACCATCTTCATTGTAGAGAATGCAGTTCGACTGTCTCCCCGACTGACTCCTTGAGCCTGTTGGAGGAGGTGGTCTTTCCCCCACCCTCTGCGCTCCGACAGCCGGTATCATAATCCGGGAGTCAGACCGCTGCCCTAGATGTTGAGCAGACCACCACCAATCGCCTGTCAGTGGCGGTCCACCTGACATTTTAATAAGGGACAATGTTCTTACTCGAGACAATGCAATATATGACATACCTTCTTTAAATACGGTACTACCAATATTACTAAAAGCTGTATCTACACTTAAACCTTGAGAGTTAAGGATAGTTAGAGCGTTTGTTAGAGACAGTGGGGACTGCTGCAGCCACACACATAAGCCTTTCGCAAGCAAAAAACATACAATACATATACCAATCTGCTTCACGCCATCAATCTAATCAAATTGTATGGCTAAGTATTCAATCTCATCCCAGTTTGGAAAATAAATGAAATCAATGACTTTACCCTTCGCAACACTTAAAAATCCTTCTTTATCATTTAAATTATGCTGCAAAATTACTCTACAGTTTTTTCACACGTGTATACACTTTTCTAATTCTGCAGTCCTGGATACCGATTTCTCTAATGAATCCAATTTTGCTTGCAGTTTTGCACTCAGCAGTACTTTCACCTACTGATGCTCCATTTTGTCACTTGCTGTAATTTCCAAAATTTCTTCTTACTCCAGTTTTAGTCAATGCTCATTAAAAATAGAGCATTCTTGAAATATAGGCATTAAACAGACTATGGATTTCCCTTCTTCAATGATATTGAACATTAGCTGTGCAGCTGTGTATTTAGAGGAGAATAGTTTCTTAATAAGTTGACTTTCTAAGGTATGCTTCTCCTCTTTTGTCAGAACTCCTACTCTAATGTCCTTAAGAATATTTCCGTATTTGAAGTCAGATGCTTAACACATATTATTAAGTAGTTCCTTGTATTGGAAGTTTAGCCAAATGTTTACATTGCCAATACTCTCCAAAGAATTCTGAGTTTCATCATGGAGAAGTGTCTTAAAAACAGACTGTCCTTTGACGGGGTTACGTTGCATTAGGTCACCGAAGACAATTAAATGCTTTCCTCCAAACAGCACATCATACTCTGTTTTTAAAATCTGTTACATTCTCAAGTGTACAAACTTAAGCATTACGTTTGAGACTATGCTCACCTCATTAATGATTAAAAGCTTCAGTTTCTTCTATACCGTTGACACCTCATGACAAGCTTCACCGGATAACTTTTGGTATTTCAGTTAATTGTCATGTTCAGCAGGTAGTAGTAGTAGTCTATGACCAATAATTCCTTTAATGTTATGTGCATCTAATCCAGTTGAAGCTGTTACTATACATGATAAATTTGGTTTTGTTGTCATCTGTAAGTAAGCTGTGAGAACTTTAATTAAAAGCTTTTCCTGGTACCAGCTTGACCACTGTTGCATAATAGTATTGGCTTAAATGATGAGCATATGCATTCTTTCTTCTCGATGAGGAATCTGAGCTCTATTTTCTCTATTACCTCTATATAAATGTCTTTCTGTTCATCATTCAGTTGTCCAACTAACTGTTCAAAATCAACAGTTTCCTTTCTCGCTTGTTCCATTGCAGTTTCCACCTCATTCATGACTATTGCGGCTTCATTTTCAATAATGGGTTGTCCAAGAGGATCTTGACTCAGTGGTGCAGAAATTTGACTGTTTTGGGAACTCTCCTTGACTACCTCTGGAGAAATTGTTTCTTCCTGTTCAATCTCATCATTTAACATTTGCAAATAGTTTGGGAAGACTGAACACTGAATGTTGTCTTTCACACCGTTGAAAGAATATTCTCAGCAGTCGTAGAGTCCGAGTAATTCCGATTCAGCACGCCAAGGTTAGAAGAGTTGTAGAAGTGCCAAATAGAAAAACTCTTTTCTATCTGGAGTTTGGTAACTAAGTTTACTGTGGTTAATAAGATTTCCTTTTACATGTCTTACCAAACAGCCATCACATCCAACTGCTCCATATTTCCCTTCTTCTATGTTTTCAGTTACATTTTTCCTGTATATGTAATGTTGAAGTACTTCATAAATGCACATATTTTCTAGATGTGGCCTCCTTCTTGGATAGTACATAACCAACATATTTGATTTTATGATGTCTGTTCTTTCCTGGTTGAACTCTGCTAGGTAATGAATGTGTGGGAAAAACTTTAACACTGTATTTAACAGACTTGTGAGTCCTACACTTACCTAAACAATTCCCCTTGACTTCGAGAACAAACTGGCCGAGCTCAACCGGTCACAGCATTCATAGGACCCCATCTCTCTATGGGAAACCATTTTCAAGCTGAAGCTGTCCGATTTTTTGGTTACAGTCTTTTCTGCAGAAATCTCCTCTGACATCTCCGTCATTTCTGTCTTCCCTGATTTTGTAATCTATAAAGTGACATACCGAGCAACAGCGATGGAGTTGTCTGAAACAAATTTTAGATCCATATTTGCATTCCACATTTTGAGAGTCACAGGGTTATAGTTATTAATATACTTGGGGGCCTCTGTTCTTCTCAGGTTATATGTGTTTTTCAGTGATTTACGTGTCAGCGTATGTCTAACTGCAGAAAAAAAGCTGGTCACTCTTCCTTGTGAAAACGACAGGTCATGGGAATCCAAATGGACATCTTGCGTAAAAGTTTCCTTTGCATCTGTATTTTCGGCTGCAGTACTTCTGGCATTTATGTTTTTGAAACCGCAGAACTTGTTGTCTCATGCCTTTTTTCCTACTGCCTTTCGGGATGGCGCATGTCACATACTGTTCTATAAAAGAGAGTACAGACTCATCACTGTCTGTTCCAAATTTTCAGATTTTGAAGATTAACTCCTGTCTTTAGTATGTGGTTTACAGCATATGAAAGTTCCGACAAGTCACTCAAACAGTAGATGGAAAATGTATGGAATCCACTGGTGAAATCTTAGACCCTCTGAATATAATCTGATTGACCGGTATTCAGCTGCTGGTATCTGTATGGGGCAGTGATTATGGCGGCCACCTGCTCCAGTGGGAAAAAGTTGTGGAAAATAGTGAGCCTCTAAACGTTTCTCCCACACACTCATAGAGCTTTTTGCTTGTTTCATTTGAAAGAGATCAATAGCATCACCGATAACTTCTTTAGATTGCAGGGGAAGGGTGCTGTAGTGTTCATAAATTTCTCCTTATCTGGATCGATCTACTTTTTTAATCTGTACACTTGATGGTAATGTTTCATCCTCCATATATGTTATATCTTGAACAACATCAACATTTTTATAATGAAAATATTTTGTACCAGGTATAAAGTTGTTTTTTTACTTTATTAACATCCACTAACTCTTGCCAGATTTGTTTGCTCTTGGTAGGCACACCATTTAATAGAATGAAAACTGGTTCATCAATATCACTCTCTACCCCTCCTGTTTCAATATTCTGTTTAAAATCTAAAGGTAAATAAACAACTCTTCTTTTTAGGCTTTTACTATAGCTCAGTTGGTGGCAGCTTCCCTGTCTTTGGATTCATACAAACTATAGACTGAAATGTGGGTACACATTATATGAGAATAGATTTATAAACATTTAAATCTCGTAGTTCTTGTGGAATACATTCTAACTCTAGCTTGCTATGTGCTGCTCTAGTTGGCATTTTGTTATTCTCTAACTTATCATAGCAGTACTTAAATATACTTTGCTGTGTAGACAACTCAAAGCATTCCTCTACAAATAAATTAAAAGGACATTCTTGCCACTTATCTCTGTTCTCCTGTTCAGTTTTTGAGAACACAACTACATTGTGAGTGTGACTTTTGTAGTGAGTGCGTCAACAATAAATACAAACACAGTTAGGTTTCTCAGAAGAAATGGTGTTAAACTTCCTAATCTCTTCTATAAAGTTATCAAACGTATACCTTTGTCGTGTTCCTCTACACCTCCACATACCAACTCCTCATTTTCCCTAGACTTCTCTTCAGGATCAAAGAACCGAAACTGAACATCTTCAAAAACCTTTTCTACCCCTGCTACTGTACTATGCAAAAGAGCTCTATTAATTTCTCCTAATCATAGGGAGTTTTCACATAGTAAAACCTCCTAACTAAATTTAGCATTTTTGAGTGGTGAACAGCTAACATTCTAAAGTGATGAAAAGTGCTTTGACACACTTTCTTTGATAAACATGCAAGTGAATGTTCCTGTAAATGAGTATACTTTTGGGACCTAATCCTTGCAAATCCCTATTTTCTGTTTCAGACTTCTGCATGGAAACATACGTAGGAAAAATCTAAATATATCAATGGATTCCTTCCAAACACAGCAAATACTGCTATAGTTCCTTTTGCATACAGGGGCCTGTCTACACCTTCCTTGTATCTCTTCAGCTATCACTTCTTCAGCATTCCAAGGAACTATTACCTCTTTTGGAATGGGAGTAAAATCCTTCACCTCATAACATCGACCAGTTGTTTCAACTGCATGAACCAATGTGTTCTCGTGAAAGTAGCTTTCTTCATTAAAGAAATGCTGAGTACTAGAAGTATGCTTCCATTCGCCACTGTAGATTTTACAAAAATTACCTCTATTAACCAAACTTTTTTCTGGCTTTTCCTCTTCATACAGAACACTGCTTTTTTCCAGTGTTCTCATTCTCTTACTATTAAGATAAATGGTTTACGCTTCAAGTCAAATGCTTTATCAAATACACTTGATATGTGTTAAGCTGCTGTTCTTCTCTTATACTGCTTTATATTTCTTTCCAAATTTTGTATTACCCTACTCCTAAACATTCTTTTTCTTATGTCTTTGTATTGTTTGTGCTTTACTGTCACATGATTTTTTTTTTTTAGCTTTTCCACTTTGAACATGAGTTACTACTTTTCGTTTCTGAGTTCCTGGTAAAGCTTCCTTTTTGTTCACATCATTTTCCATATTTTTCATTTTTATAATACTGTTTTAAAAATTTAGCAGCAGATTTTTTCCTCACTACATTCTGTCCATTGTCTTTGTGTTTCTTTTAAATTTGTTGTGGATGGCACTGTTTTTTTGTTTTTTTCCTCCTCTGTTCTTTTCTTTCCATTGTGAAATGTTTTCTTTGAACACAAGTAGATATCTGAAAACAAAATGCAGTATACATTTTACATTATATACCTGAAGCAGCAAAATCTCTACATAATTCTTTATATCAGTATTTCATTCCATTCCACAGAAATTATTCATAATACTTCTACTTCCTCTCAATATACATGTCTTACTTTCTAAGCACATATCATCCTGTCCTGTGGACTACCTACGGCTAACTTTAGGAGTGACTTATGTGTAGTAGAAGGGGAGTTTAAGGCTTGGCAAAAGGGTTTGTACTGCCAGTCCACCTGACAGTAAAACTGCACATGCAGACTCTGCAGGAGCATGCCTGAGAAATGTTTAAAGGACTACTTGTCTTGATGTGTGACTTGGTTGTGTCTGTACCTGACTACATAATATGTGAGTGAGTGTATCAGTTTGTGGGTGTGTGATTGGATGTCTAAGTAACTATATCACTATTTCACTGGCTCACTTAGTAACTTTATGCACTTGTAAAACTGTATGCAAGTGACTGTATGGATAGCTTACTAGCTGTATTAGTGACTATTGGGGTATGTAAGTGTATGTGAAACTGGCTCTGTTACTGCTGTATACATAAGTGGTATGTCATTGTGTGAGTAACTGTCTAAGTGCCTCTGTCTCTGTCTGGCTGTGTGAGTGCCTCTATCCTTCTATAAATAGGTATGTGAGTTGCAGTATGGGTAAGAGACTTGATGTATAACTGACAGTATGTGTCTGTAAGTGGGCACGTAACTCACTAAAACATCAGAGTGCATGTCTTACCTTTTAAGCACATACCACCCTCCCTATCACCTACCTATGACCTACTTTACAGGTGACATATGTAGTAGAAGGGAAGTTTTAGGCTTGGCAAAGAGGTTTTAAATTCCAAGTCGACTTTGGAAGTAAAACTGTACACAAAGGCTCTGCAGTAGCAGGTCCAAGACATGTTTAAAGTGCTACTTCTCTGGATGGGTGATTTGATTGTGTCAATACATGAGTACCTAGCTAGTGACTCTATCAGTCTCTCTGTGGGTGTGCAACTGGAAGTCTGGGTAACTATATCAGTAAATGAGTGGCTCTCTTAGTAATTTAGGGATATATAAAACTGTATTCAAGTGGCTCTATGGATAGCTTACTAGCTGTGTTAGTGAGTATTGGGGTATGTCAGTGTGTGAGTGAATTTCTAAGTGCCTTTGTCTGACTGAATGTGTGAGAGCCTCTATCCTTTTGTAAATAGTTTTATGAGTTGCAGTATTTTAAGCAGATACTACCCTCTCTATCACCTACCTATGGCCTACTTTGCAGGTGACTTACATGTAGTAGAAGGGGGATTTAAGGGTTGGCAAAGTGGTTTTAAATGCCAAGTCGACTTAGCAGTAAAACTGTTGCACGGGCTATTTCTCTGGATGAGTGACCTGATTGTGTCAGTACTTTAACACATATGTGAGTGAGTGCATCAGTCTGTCTGTGGTTGTGTGACTGGATGTCTAAATACCTATATCATTATTTTACTGGCGGTCTTAGTAAATCTATTGGTTTGTAAAAGTTTATGCAAGTGGCTGTATGGATAACTTACTGACTGTGTTAGTATTTTTTTGGGGTATTTAACTGTATGTGAGACTGGCTCTGCTACTGCTGGAATACATGAGGGGTGTGTCAGTGTGTGAGTGAACGTATAAGTGCCTCTGTCTCTGTCTGACTGGGTGTGTGAGTATCTCTATGCTTTTGTAAGTAGGTTTATGAGTTGCAGTATTGGGTGGGGGACTAGATGTACCAATGGGCATATGGGTCTGTAAGTGCATATAAAACTCACTAAAACCTTAATGTGCATTTGTTACCTTTTAAGCACATACTACCCTCCCTATCACCTACCTACGGCCTGCTTTGCAGGTGACTTATATGTAGTAGAAGGGGAGTGTAAGGCTTGGCAAAGGGGGTTTTAAATGGCAAGTCACTTTGGCAGTAAATCTGCACAAATCAAAATGGGGGTGACTGTTCCAAGGCTAAGCGCAGAAAGTCACCTGCAGATAGACCAGGAAAAAGGGAGGGGATGGTCCTAGGTGTAGAACTCACTGTCTAGAGGCAAATGCTAGTCTTGTCTCATGATGCCCTCACACACCTCGAAGGATGTCATGCTTCATCATAGGGCGGTTGCTCCTCGTCGGGCCGGCGCTGCAATGCCCTACGGGTCCCCCGAAGGGTTGCTTTTGCGGAGATCTTTTGTTGAGACTGCCATTAGATGAGTGCGGGTGTGCGGATAGAGGGTCCTCTGTGAGTTGTGAGTGGGTGCGTGAAGGATAAAACTGACTAAGGGATACCAAAAGTCAGTGAATTTTAATGTGAGGGTTCCCTTGCCAGGATAAAAGACCCCGAAGGTCGTGAGTTACTAGAAAGGGCGTTAGGTGCCTTCGTCTCTATCGGTCATAGGCCAACATGTTTCGCGCCTGCTCGGTCAGAATGATCCATGGCACTTCATCAGGACCAGGTGTGGTGAATAAAAACGTGAAAAGTAGTGGGGTCAAGAACCCTACTCAATCAGGGCGGGCAACTCCTGTGTGTAGCTAAAATGTAGCGCACACTAAATAGTTTGGCCACTCCTGTCGCAACCTAGGAACCAAAAATGGGAGACAGAAAAGAGAGAGAGAGACAACGGAGGAATCAATGTGAACCTCCACATGGTACATTAATGCGAAAAGCATAACTTAAAATTATACTAAAAACCATGAATAGGCAAAGAGACAGACGACATACATACTAGTCGTTGGATGTGAGGGTACTTCCCCCTTATAGGTAAATGCCGCCGCTGGCGTGGGGCACCGGCTATAGGTCATGCCATGGGGTGGCAAGGAAGTATGCGGTGCAGCCCATACCTAGCAGCTTGACACCACCCCTGCAGTGAGAGGCTAAAAAACCATGCTCGCAAAAGTCATTGCCTCGGGGGCACAGAGGCAAAGTGATACACGTGCCAAGTTTAAACGTCATAGGTGCCAAATGTGAAATTGTGACTCAAGCAGCGCAGCGGTATGCGGGCTCTTACCTCTTAGAAGGTAAAGAGATGCTCCATAGGCTAGTGCATGTGGGCACCCGAACTGTAACGGACTGTGGTAAAATGCGTGAAGGAATAGACAAAACACAGTCATCAACAGCGCATTACAAGGACTTACTGGTCTGTTAGCGTTGCCGATGAAGAGGGCCACAGGGACCCCTATAGCATATACTCACAGTTAGCCAAGGGTGCAACGTCGTGCATCACCCACCCACCAGCACGCCTGCCTGCATTATGATGGCCCACTCCGTATGGGCTCTACAAATAGTGTCGAGCACTCAATCGGGAAGTGTCCTGCTTCCGGGTTTGGTGATGGGCGGGGAAGCTGATGCAAGTGCCTGCCAGGTGTATGGAGTTGAAGCCTAATGAGTCACGTCATCACTGTGTGCTAGGGGCCGCGCTGCCCTTGCGCTGGGGCCATCTTGCAGTGGCCTGTTGGACTCTATCAAAGTGTTGTGGTCTCTTGGTAGTCACGTCACCACAAACGTGTGCTGGAAGATGCGCTGCCCATGCGCGGGGGCCTTTTTGCAGTGGCCTGTAGAACTCAGGTGAAATGGAGTAAGAGGACCCGTCGGGAGCCATATTGGAGCGGGTCCTCGGGCTCAACACAGGAAAAATTAGGAAAATAGATGACCCAGAAGAAACGGGTCAGGTATAGAGTATGGCGTAGCAGGTTTGAGAAGATGACCACTAGGCAAATGTATATCAAGGTCTCAGGCTGGACCGTAAGGAATTACTAAAGTTATCCTCTTTGATGGTACTGCGGAGAGTTACTACTAGTAAAAAAGGAAGAGAGGGAGAGAAGGGGAGAGTTTTGCATATGTGCATGAAACAGATAAAAGCCATCATGCCGAAATGCGGGGATGTGGATGTCTCAGTATCATCAGTTCATTCAGTTGAGGCAACGGCAGGTGTGGGGTCACAGTTCTGTCCATGGTAAATCTGCACACACAGGGTCTGCAGGAACAGACCCGAGACATGTATAAAGGGCTACTTCTCTGGATGGGTGACTTGATTGTGTCAGTACTTGAGTAGATATGTGAGTGAGTGTATTAGTCTCTCTGTGGGAGTGTGACTGGATGTCTAACTAAATATTTCAGTATATGAGTGGCTCTCTCACTAATTCTATGCATATGTAAAACGGTTTGCAAGTGGCTGTCTGGATAGCTTACTGGCTGTATTAGTGAGTATTGGGGTATGTAAGTGTGAGTGTAACTGGCTCTGTTACTGCTGGATAAAGAAGTGGTGAGTCAGTGTGTGAGTGAATGTCTAAGTGCATCTGTCACTGTCTGACTGGTTGTGTAAGTGCCTCTATCCTTTTGTAAATAGGTTTATGAGTTGCAGTATTGGGTGGGAGACTGGATGTATAACTGGGACTATGGGTCTGTATGTGTCTATGAAACTCACTAAAACTTCAAAGTGCATGTCTTACCTTTTAAGCGCACATCACCCTCTCAATGGTCACGTGGCTTGAAACACTGCCATTTTATAATCACTCGTATTTTAGGTAGCCTTCTTTTCTACACGATGACTTTTAACACACATTTGTTCATGTGACAGTGCAGGATTAGTTTCTCTGAAACCACATTGCTTACGTTTACACTTTGTAGGCAAACTTTTACGACACCAAAGGGGATGATGGACGGAGCGTTTGAGCTAATCAAACACTCACCCCCAGTCAACTGATCTGGGTTTAATCCATCATCATTCTTTAGTTCACTCCACCACCCCAGTTCAGACATGGCCATATGCAAATCAGTCTGACCCTGTGCCTCATGGGAACAGTCCAGCCCGAACTGCCAAGCCATGTCTTCCCTGGATCGGAAACAAGCATCCTGGGACCGGTTTCTGGCTATTCATCCGTCATCAGCCAGGCTAGCTTGAATCCAGTGGCAAAGTGAGCAAGGGACCCACGTCTGGGCATACCCTGCCTACTTAGGGCGAACAAAGCGATACCAAAGGGGATGATGGACGGAGCGTTTGAGCTAATCAAACACTCACCCCCAGTCAACTGATCTGGGTTTAATCCATCATCATTCTTTAGCTCACTCCACCACCCCAGTTCAGACATGGCACAGGGTCAGACTGCTTTGCATATGGCCATGTCTGAACTGGGGTGGTGAAGTGAGCTAAAGATGATGATGGATTAAACCAGATCAGTTGACTGAGAGTGGCGTTTGATTTGCTCAAGCGCTCCGTCCATCATCCCCTTGTCTCGCTGTTCGCCCTAAGTTGGCAGGGTAATGCCCAGACGTGAGTCACTTGCTCGCTTTGCCACTGGATTCAAGCTAGCCTGGCTGATGGCGGCTGATAGCCAGAAGCCGATCCCAGGATGCTGTTTCCGGTCAGAAGACATGGCTTGGCAGGTCGAGCTGGACTGTTCATGAGCACAGAGTCAGACTGATTTGCATATGACCATGTCTGAACTGGGGTGGTGGAGTGAGCTAAAGAATGATGATGGATTAAACCCAGATTAGTTGACTGAGGGTGAGTGTTTGATTTGCTCAAGCGCTCCGTCCATCATCCCGTTTGGTAAAACTTTTACGACACCATGAACTTTTAGTACAAGGCCTAAGTATACATTGTGCTAATGTTGTTGTTTGTTATTAGTCAGTAAGGCAACATAGCTATCACAGGAGGATAAACAATGACAGCCTGTCTGAGGCCTCGACACTGAAGCATGGATGCTGTTATTATATATACACACACATTTCCATGTTCAAATCAGAGAAGCACTCTGCTGTCACTGCGAGATCGCTGTTAGTCGGAGTCTCAGCCAAGCTGATTTCTGGTTTCCCTCTGCGAGGAGGGATGGCCAACTTGTGACCAAGACGGGGACCTAAACACATTCACCCACATGAAATGGGGACTTAGATCATCCAGTAAAGGATTTTTGTCAGATCACCCAACCTAGGCAACTAAATTAGGAAGTGCATAGTAGGAGTACCCTTTCACCGCACTGATATGCCAACATATATACACTGCTTTAGCACAATGGTGGAATTGTTTACCCTTTTCACTGTTCTCTTATTGCAAATTTCTTTCACCTGCTTCTGTCTAGTAATCATTGCAGCGCATATATTTTGCACCAGAATCACAATGGTTCAATACATATTGAAATGCCTCCTTGTGTATATCTTGTGTATCTCTGTGGGTATGCACAAGTGACTGAGTGAAAAGGTTCTAGATCTGATACCACAATTCCTTGGGTAGTCAGGGTTGTCATGTTCTGAGGTCGCCCAATCCATTTGTTACTTTCTCAGGTATAGAGGTACTTATGGTGGCACTGTGATCTAGCAGGACTATAGGCCAACATATCCTGGGAGGGGTATAAAATCAGTCAGGCACCATCTCAACATTTATGTCGTCCAACAAATGCACAGTTCCTACTGAGAAGTAGAAGCCATATAACATGGTGCCACCAACGTTGATAGTTTGGAGTTCTTTTTTTATGGATCGCCTGAGTAGCTCTCTATTGTATACCAAAAGACCCCTACTCACCTCCTAACAGAGACAGCGGTGGTGGTAGGGACTAACTGCAGACATGTGGTTACTCAGAAATTGCAAAAAGATCGTCTCACACTTTTGGGGGGCAATGTGATCTACTTGGTTGAGGCTCATGAAGCATATAGAACGGAGGTATTCTGTTTATGGGTTACATTCCCAGCAGCAGAAGACACGACAAGGCTGTTTCACAACTACACACCAGCTGAAGTTCCAAATAACTACACACCATATGAAGAAATAGAAATACCATTAACATACCAAGAACACAGAAATTGGTTTGAAGGCAACCTACCACACACAACAGATGATGTTAGGCTAGCTCCCTTTGTAATGAGGGAGCAACATGGCCGGTCTTAGCCATTTACATACCACATCCTGATGTCGATAATTGGACAACTGTACAATTGCATAGATTGTATAAAAATTTTGTAACAATATATAGATGACTGACACAGTTTGTTATGCGAACATTAACAATAAACCCTGCGAGGGCTGTTCAAGCTGCACAACACAATTAGCTACACTGTGCATCAGCCCACAAACACTAAATGCAGTCATGGGTAAGGTTCCCATCAGACAGGAGGAGATTCCATTCTGTATATTTCACAAAAAACAAGTCAGCTTGAAGAAGTGTTTCCCCATACGGGACCCCACGAAAAACAAAGGATTTTAACAATATGCTTGCCAATGGGAATGGCTCCCCCGTGTTGAAGACTGCACCACTTGGGGTACAGTCTTTGCTGCACTTTACACCAGAACTCATGGTACTCCTTTGTTTGCTGTTTGCCAGAAGTGCTTAAACAGATGCAGAATGAATACGGAGCAGCACCTGCCCTGGATTTGGGGATGAAACTGATGGGCAACTTTGCTGCAGTATCTGCCATCATGTTAATTACCATTAATGGGGAAGCAGCAACATTGGTTATACGCCAGCGTCTGAGGGATTTGGCTCCGGGACAACAGGATTGTGCAATACCTAAAGTTATTGAGGAGACCTATGCAACATTAGGTAGAGATCATTTGTAAGCCAAACCTGGTAAACCATTCTGAAAGGGATAACTCAAAGCAAGCACCCAAGTCTTCTACAAAGAAGAAGAGGGATAATAAGAAAAATAAAGATAAAACTAAATCACGCCATGGGTCTCCTCAACAGGAAGCCACTGAGAAGCGCTATAACTTGAGCAACCATGATGACGTTAAACAGCCTGACAGGTATCAAGATACTGATACACGTTTGTCTTGTTCCTTTGAGGAGTCATCTGAAAAATGTTTGGAGAGAGGTCGACGGTCAGAGCACAGATCAGAGGAGTCACAACGCACATCTGTCTACATAGTTCAACAGGAAAAAAAAACTAAAACATACAATCCTCAATTTTAAAAGAAGAAGGTAGCTGGACTTAAGATCAAGCATATTAAGGACTCTACTTCTGAGCAGGGAGTGGGCACTGACCATGGTAGACAGCGCATCAGAGGTCACGATAGATCACTGGAATCTGATGGGTTGTCTGGCGGCAGTAGCCCTGAGTGACTACATCCAGATGGAAACACCGTATACATGGATGAGTGTTCCACATCGCCTATGGGAGATGCAACTCCAGTTGGAGGGGGATATACAAAGACCCATTAAAGTTCTCTTTTGGGAGAACCTGATGGTTCCCCTTAACATGAAATACCATTGAGGTCGACCCCACCACCTCAAAGACAATATCCCCAAAAAATGAGGCTAAAAAGCAGTTAGGGAAACTCTCCAACAATTTGAATACCAGGGGAATAGAAAGTTGCACGTCCTCAATGAATAATCCCTTGTTTCCAGTAATTAAACCAGACCAATCATATCATCTAGTATTAGAATACAGATATTTGAATGCAGCTACTCACACATTTGCAGTACAAAACGTGCACAGCATGGCAAAATAAACAGCATAGTGAGGAAAAAATACAAAACCACACTAGATATCTCGAATAGATTTTTCTTCCAAAGATAGCACCTGAAAGCAAGTATTTAACCACATTTTCCACGCTAGCTTCTCAGAGGAAATTCTGTTGATTACCTTAAGGGTATAAGAATAGCCCTGGGCTGTTCTTAGCTAGCATAACAGAACTTCTTCAAAAGTTTGATGACCAGGCAGTGTCCTATGTTAATTACATCTATTTGACAGATGATGACTTTTCAGTACACTTGATGAGAGTATATTGCATAGCTCTGGGATTTCCTCACATGGGTTGCAAATTTTATTTAAAAAATCAAAGATTACCCACTTCAATGGACTGTTTTTGGGATACAAGATGTCAAGTGAAGGCAAAAGCCTTGCAACACATTTTTTAGAGAAATGTGCACTTCTACAGCCTCCAACTACGTTGAAGAGGTTACAATCCATATTGGGGTTCATACATTTTGGCAGAACTTGCATTAAAGATTACACAGAACGGGTTAAACCGTTCTACGACCTCATGCGTCCAGACTTTTCAAGCACACACTGGACACCAAAACACACACAAATTTTGCGTTCAATACAAGCTGACATACCAGCTTCAAAACATTTACACACACATGTAAACACAACGAACCTGGTGATCTGCGTATTTTCAAGGGCATCAGGGTATACCTATGCTACATTCAATGAAGGTGACACTGTACCGATTGCATATATAAATTGCATTTATAATCCAATGCCGAAATGGGTTTTTATCCAACAGGAAAATGCCAAGTGCTGTACAGAATACTGTTGTGAGGGAGAGAGCATTGGCTGAGGGAAAACGAGTAATTGACATGAACTCGGTGCTGACAGTAGAGGCAGTAACACAAGCAAGCATTCCGAACACAAAAGCGTTACATCCATAATGGATATAATGGGCTAACTCACTCACCGCAACAGATGTCAATCAATCAATCAATCAGGATTTATAAAGCTCGACAAATCACCCGATAGGGCATCCAGGCACTTGCAGGTCCTGGAAGCTTATTGGAACAGCCAGGTCTTGAGGGCCATTCAGAATTACGGAAGTGAGGTGATGTCCAGGGGTACATGGGAAGCTATTCCATGTTTTTGCTGCAATGTGGGAGAAGAGAGTCCTCCACTTCTACTGTGGGAGATGCGGGAAGTATGGGCAAGTGAAAGGGAGGCAGAGCACAGTCTTCTCGACGGTTGGTGGAAGTTCAGGCAGTGGTTAATGTATGCAGGTCCTAGGTTGTGTGGAGCCTTGTGTGCATGGGTCAACAGCTTGAACTGCCATTTCTTCTGTATGGGGAGCCAGTGGAGTTGCTTGAGGTGGGGTATGATGTGGGTTCATCAGGGAAGGCCAAGGATGAGTCGGGCTGCAGTGTTTATATGGTCACCAGTCTCTGTCAGAGGTGTGCAGCGATTTCTACATTGCCATAGTACAGTCGGCTGGTGATGAGGGCCTGTGTCATGGGGCGTCTCGTGTGTAGGGGTAGCCACTTGAAGATCTTACATAGCATGCACAGAGAGATGATGCAGGCAGAGGAGACGGCGTTGATCTGTGATTTCATGGTGAGCTTGTTGTCAACGGTGATTCTGAGGTTTCTGGTGTGGTGGGAGGGAGTGCGGGTCTTAGGTCTGATTGCCACCAGGAGTCGTTCCATGTGTTGCTGCTGTTGTCAAAGATCAATTTTTCCACCTTGTCTGTGTTCAGTTGCAGGCAGTTGTTCTTCATCCAGTTGGTGACATTTGTCATGCATCTGTGGAAGTTGGTTCTGGTAATGGTGGGGTCCTCAGTGAGTGAGAGGATGAGATGAGTGTTTCTACGTTGGAAATTATGTTGAGGCCAAGGGATCTGATGCTGTTGGTCAACAGGGTCATATATGCATTGAAGAGCATGGAGCTGAGCCCTGGGGGATACCGCAGTTGATCTCATTGGGTTCAGAGGTGAAAGGTGGGAGGTAGATCCTTTGGGTTCTTCCAGTGAAGAAGAAAGTGATCCATTTGAGAGCGTCCCCTTGGATGCCGATGTGGTGGAGTCTTTTGTTCAGCGTGAGGTGGGTGATGGTGTCGAAGGCTGCCAAGAGGTCAAGGAGGATCCAAGCTGCTGTTTCTCCTCAGTCGAGTAGGGTTCAGATGTCGTCGGTGGCTGTGATTAGTGCGGTTTTGGTGCAGTGATTGTACCGGAAGCCAGATTGGGAGGCATTGAGTAGTTTTTTCTGCTCCAGGTGTGTCATGAGTTAATTGTTGATGATATATATCAAAAGAAATGGTGGATATGCTTTCCGACCTGCACATCGAAGTGTCAGTAAATCGTACAATCCACACTGATTTATTATCGTATCAATTTTTGTTGGGTGCTCCCATGGTGCCAAAATACCCACCCACCTTGGATATTAATCCACTAGACCTACAGCATAGTCGAGATTCAACCTACTACCATAGACACCAAAGCACACCAGAGAAATGTTACTGTAATCCTCAATAAATATTGTGATCCAGAAAAGCACAGTCAATCAATGAAGTTACAAAGATAATGTCCCAATGAGCGATCCACAGCGGTTATGATGTCCAATCAATCACTTTTATTCCAAACAGGATAACAAACGGCAGCCGATGCGCGTTTCGTCCTCCTGGACTTCCTCAAGGCTCGTTATCACAGTAAATGCGCAGTATGGTTATCCAAGTCAGTCATTTGAACAAGATAAGAGTTTCCTGCTATATTCCATATAAATCCAACTGCCTCAATTGTCAATAGATCAGAGTAACATACGCCACGATGGCAATCTCATGTCTGTTGTCACGTCTTCGAACAACGACCAACGTCTCCAAAAGTATATTGTCCGATTACGATAGTTGAACTTGAACCATGATACGTCCGCGCCGCATTGTCAAACTTCGAAGTCAGTATCCAAATTCGGATTTCCTATGGTAGTTGATTGTTGATGATCTTTTCCAGTACCTTCGCTGGGAATGGGAGCAAGGAGAATGGCTTGTAGTTTTTGAGTTGGCTGGGGTTGGCGAAGGGTTTTTTGAGTAGTGGTCTGACGCCGGTGTGTTTCCACACGTCAGGAAATGTTGCGGTGGTGATAGAGGTGTTGAGTAAGGTGGTTTCCGAGGTTGAAGATGTGGTGCAGGCATGGGTCTGTGGGATCTCCCGAGTGGATGGATTTCATGGTGGAGGTGGTGTCCTGGGTGGTCAGTGTGTGGTTCGTGTCAGTTATGGCGGCGGCTTATCTGTCGTGGAAGTCCGAAGGTTTGGGTCGGGGTTCAATGTTTCTGTATATGGTTGCGATCTTGTTGTGGAAGAAGTGGGGCGAGGTTGTCGCACAACTCTTGTGAGGGTATGATTTTGTTCTCGCTGGCAGCCGAGTTGGAGGATTCCTTAACGATGTTGAAAAATTCCTTGGTTTTGTTGGCACTGGTTTCAATGCAAGCGGCAAGGGCTGCCTTCTTTGTTGCCCTCAGCAGGTGGTGGAAGAGGTTGAGGGAGGTCTTGAAGGTTGCCCTGTCAGAGGTGTCCCTGCTGGCGCGCCATCTCCTCTCCATCTGTTTGCTATCTAATTTCACTGTTCTGAGTTCTTGGGTTGAAGTTTTTCATTCCCTGTTCGAGGTGGAACTTAAAGTTGAGATGTTCGATGGGGGTAGTGGTGTTGTCAGTGGTGGTGGTACACTGTATGGTCTCTTTGTGGATGATGGCTGTTCCTCCTCTTGGCTTGTTGGTGTGGTCCTTGTGAGTGATTTTATATCCGTTGGGGATCGCTGTGGCAATAACTGGGGTGGATGTGGGGTTAAGCCAGGTCTCATTGAGGAAGACAATGTTGAGTGCAAGGGTTACGATGAGGTCCCATAATTCAGTGGCATGCTTGCATAGTGAGCGTGTGTTGAGAAGGGCGCAGGCGAGCTTTTATATTTGTTCAGGTGGTGTCTGTGGTGTGTTTGGGGTGGAGCTGGTCTGTGGGCTGGTGTGGGTGCAGTGGCAGGTGAAGTGGCAGTGGGTGGTGAAAGGTCCTACTGTAGAGTGTGGGTCAGCACGGTGGTAGTGTTTTTTGCAGCATCTGGGGTGTAGAGCTCGACGATGGTGTATCTTCAGCAGGCGGGAGTTCAAAGGGTCATGGTGCTGGGTGCAGTCTAGGCACAGATGGGGCAGATGGGCTTGCCTTTGGCACGCCTTCGGCGCCAGCAGCGCACTTGCTGCACGCATCCGCTGTTCAGTCATGCTGCCGCCAGCATTAAGTAGGTCCTAGGGTGGGCTGGGCTTCTGTTGGCAGGAAGAACGGAGAGTGGGAAAACCCGTTCAGGAAAACCCCAGCATGAAAACCCATGCAGCTGCGGTGTCAGTGGATCAGTCTGGAACAAGCAGGAACTGGAGGCCACAGGCAAGTGGAAAGCTAGGTGTCCAGGTACCTACAGATTTGAAGATTACAGATTTGACTCTACACTGCAAACGCAAGCCTTTCTTCAATATGAACATGAATATCCTCTGCCTAAAGAGGTCCTGCCTCTAGATCAGTACAATTACATCATATATACTAATGGTTCTGCCCAGCCTGCCGTAGGGGCAAACCACCAATATTCAGCAGCGTGTGCTGCTGTAAAAGGGCGCATGCAGGATGGAGAATTCCATCCTGAAAAGACCTACATGCAGTCACTTGGTGACTGCACTTCACAGTTGGCTGAACTTAGGGCTCTGATTCTAGCACTAGAGAATACAGTAGCAAATATCCCTCACACTGATAGTGTGTGATTTGTATTATTGTGTCCAGTCTTATAATGAGTATTTACACTATTGGATCCAGAATGGATTCAGAGATTTAAAAGGGTGCACAATCAAGCACAAGATGCTTTGGGAACAAGTGGCTAAGCTGAAAGAGTGCTTGCCATGGACTCATGCAATACATACCTTGAGTCACCAATGATTTGGCATACACGTTGCAGGGAATTCTATGGCTGATGAAGCAGCAAAAGCAACAGTGCAAACTGCTGCAGTTGCTGCAATTACTTGTTCAAGTACGAGACTAGACTGAGACATAATGACAGCTGTCAACACTGCACACAATGACACCCACCTGCCGAAAAGGCTTACCTCTCAAGTACTCCTACAAGTTGGAGGTGCAAAATGTACCATTTGCTCACATTCCTGGAGTGGGAAATAAAATAATACCAAATTCAGACCACAGATTAGGTTTAATTCTAGCTGCACAAGAGGGTCTAGCATTTGCACACACAGGGGTGGCTGCTATGATTTCACTATTGTAGCAACGCTGCTAGTGGCCAGGTCTCTATACACAGACCAAGGACTTTTTCCTTAAATGTGACATCTGCCTGTAGATGAAGGACTCCACTATGGCATGTCCACCACAGACACCTCTACTCATTTCTAACAAGCCACTCGCTTGTGTTTATCTGGACAATTGCACCCCCTTGTCATCAGATGGGACTTACAAGTACATCTTGGTAGCAGTGGATTCCCATGGGTCTCGCCACAGCCATCAGCTGATGCTCAAACTGTAAAAAAGGAACTTTGAGTCTTCTTCGTGACATACGCAGTTGGCACATTCCATTTTGACCACGGTCCGGCGTTTGCCTCCAAGGCCTACAAAGAGGCCTTGGGAAGTATGGGTGTGACCCTGTGGTATTCCTCACCGTACCATCCGGAGGGAAATTTGGTAGTGGAAGGGAATAACCAGGACAGAAAGCAGTCTTTAACAGCTAGGGTATTAGGCTCAGGTCACAGTTGGGTCTATTACCTATACAGAGTCCTGAGGACTTTGAACAATAAGCCTAGAAAATCCCTGGGTGATCGGACTCCCTATGAGATCCTCTTTGGGATTAAAATGTGAGTCCCAGACCTTGACAGTCCCTGCACAGTGGTGGCTGAAAAAACATTTGATATGAACACATTTTTGGCTGTTTTACAGAAACTGAACGGTTTCTGGGACAAACAAAGCAATTGTCCAAGTAAAACTCACTGCCACTGGTGAAGTGAAGGAAGTGCCACTGGTGAAGTGAAGGAAGTGCCAACTCCTGGTTGGATCCTAAAGGTTGGGGTTCTGGTCAGGGAGAAAATAGTGGGCAAAAAATAATTCGGGCCATCCTGCAGAGCGCTGGTACCTGTCCTGGCTGTTGAAGGTATCAGAATTGTTCTTCTTCCACCTCTTGCCGGCTGCAGAAACAAGAGATTCATCTCCATTGATTTGATCAAACCACAGTATGTGACCGATTTTCAAGAGTAGGCCTTAAGGGCTCTTGGGTAGTTGACCTGCCTCCTCTCACTACCATACAGGAAGTTCCAATGGAAGCTTTAATCGCTGATGAAGCCTCCTCTCCTCAGCAGGGGATAGCAGTAACCAGCAATGAATTATCACTTCTACCTGCTACATCGACAACTACCATACAATTGACTTGTACTGAAACACAGATTTCAATTTGGAATCCTAACACAAATGCTGTTCACGTCAATGTATCACAGATCGAGTCATCTCCGAGTTCTACACAACCTGCATAGCTGCCAAAATAGATCAGACTTCCTCTGGCTACTTTATCACCTTAGATTACTTTTCTTCAGACTCATCTGATCCACCCTCACTTCCTCCTTAACCTTTTCGGACGAGACTGCTTGTTTTCTATCTTTGGGTGAAAAAGACATACTTCGTTCCTCCATGGGTACACCTTTGGATTACAATTTTGTTACTTTTCCTGGTCCTTTGGATTGGTTTTGTGGCAGCCGTTTTCTTGTTTCTGTATGTACACTATCTCCCAGAACGCTATGCTGTGCAACTGGTGAACTTGGTTCTAACACCACTTTCTTTCTCACACAAAGTGCGAAGAGACCTTTACCGGGTGAACATTGCAGCTGTTTTAGTTTCTGATGGGACTGTTTAGGATAGGGTATCATATGATGTATATGGTCCTACAAAACTCTTGCAAGTATCATATGTATTTCGTATTTCTCTGAATGACATTATCACCCAGAGTACTGTTTCTGATGATCGGGATATTGACACAGTGCATGAAATGCTAGAAGATCTTGAGAATTCTACTGGTTTTTCCTCTGATGAACTGTACAAAGGCACGTCTAACTATGATGGAATGTTCTGTAATCAACATTATGGTCCCCATTTTGTGCATAAAGCAAGTACTCCATGTGCTGTCTTCAATTACACACAATGGGAACATTGCCCTACACCACCACAGGGTAGTTCAAAAGCCTTTACACAGAAGTTTGCATTTATTTCTGATTTTGATACATTAGGCCCAGTGTCTTATTATTATAAGCTTGCACCATCACCTGCTGCTTCTTTTCTTTCCCAGCTGTCAACACAAGGGTTTGACTTTTGGAGGGACACTGTAGATGATAAATCAATTTGGGTTATCAAAGGATTGGCAGGTTCAGGAGAACAAGGCTTTGTTTAGAGCATGCCTTATTCAAAAACAGATGATTTTTCTGAACAAAACTGTGCAACAAACATCATGCCTTTGGTTGGCTAATCTCAATGATTTGAACACACCAAATATTCCCACATTTGCACAATTTACAAACTGGCAGCAGTTTATAAAAAACACAGAGGAAATACTAGACACCATGCTGCGCAACGCCATTTACAATTCATCAGATACCAATTGGAAGGAATGGTTAAATTGTCCGTTAGATGCTAACGGATGTCAGGCATGGTTCCTGGGTAATACAAAGGGTTTCAAGATCAGCTGGCCGGCCCTGTGTTACCTGCAGACAAACACTCAGGGGTTGTAACAACTTACAGCGTTGGTAAGTTGTGCCTTCATTGGCTAAAAACCTCAACATTGTCCCAGGTGAAATAACACTTGTCCCTTCTTTCTGATGACATGGAACTGCAGGACTTCTTGATATGTCCTCAAAACCCACGTCACAAACACTTCTTGTATGCAATATACAATGAAGTGTGGAAAGTTTCACAGCAGGAGGCTACTGAAAGACTTCATGAGATTGATAGCGCTAATATAGAAAAGCCTTGAGCAGTGGTTGATGACGGTATGACAAACTTGTCCTCCAGGATATATTCTCTGGGTAACATAGTATCATCTGCAATAGACATAATACAACATGATATGTCCGCACTACAACATGGGTACTCACAACTTTGATCGATCATGCTATTGAGTTGGACACTTCAGACACTTCGTTCTGGTCACATTCCATATTGATACATTAATGCCACAAGCATGTTTTCAACACACCACTCTGCGAAACAGCAAATACTCATGGCACTCAAAGATGCAACATACACTATGTTACACATAGAGAAGTTGGAGAAATTACCTTTTACTGATGCTGAAACACGTTACACAGATTGGATAATCAATGGTTTCATTACTCTGCCGATTTTGGCATTCCACTTCCAATACTGACTATAACACCATTAAGAGGGCAGATATGAAGTGTTGGTAGAATGGTATGTACATGAGTCTTGGGTTCTACATTTTAAATTCCATTGTTGGAAAAGGGAGACTGAAGTGTTTCTTAGCGGGTCCAGCTGCGAGAGTGCTTTAAGTCATTCCTTAGTGTGCAAGGAAGTATCGCTTAATGGGACTTGTAACGCAGAAAGGTTCCTCAGCAGCTGTGATCCATCCGGCTTTCAGATTGCTCTCTAATGGGAGTTATTTGATGTTGAACGATCAAGGTTGCTGCGGCATGAGACCGGGAATTGGCTTTCTTGACAATGTTTCTGCCATTGTCACTTGTTGTACACAAGTACTGATTCTACCTGCCCATACAGTTAGGGAGGCAACGCTAAAGCCTTTGATAAAACAATTGAACGTGCACTTTGATGCCTTGAGCAGACTGAAAGCCTTATCATTTCAGAAAGCTGTGGTCTTAGCATTGGGAAGGGAGACATTTGAGCTTCAAGCTGTGAGGTCCTGCTCAGAGATATAGTTGTTACTCCGCACTAATTTCCCACTACATTTAGGAGAACTGGTGCACCACATTTTTAACATGTCTAATACTGTGGGAGTAGCACAAGTTTTCAAAAGCATATGATCTGGTTTGGTTAGCACCTTCCAGACAGTCTTTGCAGTCATTCCATCATTTATTCACTCTGTGATCAGAAGCATTTTTGGAGGTCTTACGCTGGTCCTACTCTTGATTGTCTGGACTGTGTTTTTACTTTTTCTGCTCCGCAATGGATGTTCCATTTCAAGATCGAATGGAAATGGCACTACCACATGCGCCCCTGTGCCGTGAACACATGGCACAATGTATTGGTGCACCCTTGCTTCAGGAACTGTATGAGCACTGGTTCTTTTCCTTTCAGCCTGTGTGGCTACACTGCGTGCATCCTGTATTCCTCTGTCTGCTGTGCACTTTTGAGTGTACCTTTGACTTGTGCCTAGGAATTCAACCAGTTCAGCCTCTGGATGTAGATGCATTGGTGGACCCTTTAAAGGCCCATTTGTATCAGTGTCCCCCGTATTTGATTTTGCTTCTGAATGCATTCTACAAGCTTTCCTGGGACGCTTCTGCTCCTGGTGAAGTGGATCTTGGCTCTGGTTATGCGGATTTCCTAATGGCTGTGGTTACTCCTTCAGCAACTGCTGTGAAGTTAGGATGGGAACATGTTTACTCCATAAACCTGCTCCGAGGTGTGCCTCTGCAATCATCGTCTGCGGTTGCTGGGAACAGAAATGTGTTGTCTACCTTTTGGAACACATAAACAATTTGGAAGTTTCGATTGGTGGGAACTTTTAATTCGGCCTGTTTTACATTCTAAATTCCTTTTAAACTGTATTCCTTTTAAGTTTGGTTTTTATTTGCTTTTATATTTTTGGCATGAAACAGTAAGATTGGTATTTAAACTTTTTTGCATCTTTTATATGGATATATATATATATATAAAACGTAGCATTGCTCTGGATTGCTTTTTTATTAGTGTTAGATAGTTTTAGCCGACTTACGTCTGAGGAGTGGGTAACATGTGGCTGAGCTAGGCCCGGGAAAAAACATTGCCATTTTACATGCATACTTTTCATAAGTTGCCTTCTTTTCTGCTCATTGACTTTTGACACACATTTGCTTGCGTGACAGTGCAGAATTAGTTTCTCTGAAACCACATTGCTTACATTTCCACTTCATAGGCACACTATCATGACAACTTGAACATTTAGTACAAGGCCTCAACATACATTGTGCAAATGCTGTTATTTGTTATTGGTTCCTAAGGCGACAAAGCTATCACAGGAGGATAAACAATGACAGCCTGGCTGAGGCCTCCGCATGGAAGCATGGATGTTGTTATTATATATACGCATGCATTTCTGTGTTCATATCAGATGAGCACTCTGCTGTCACTGCAATGTCGCTGTTCATCATGGTCTCAGCCAGCTGATTCCTGTTTTTCTTCTGCGAGGAGGGCGGTCCAACTTGTGACCAAGACCTGAACACATTTACCCACAGGAAATGGGGAGTTAGATCATCCAGTAAGGGATTTTTGGCAGATCACCCACCCTAGGCAACTTGGTTAGGGAGCACATAGTACACGTACCCCATATATCATACTTATATGCCAGCATATATACACTGCTTTAGAACAATGGTGGAATTGTTTATCCTTTTCCCTGTTCTCATATTGCTAATCACTTTCATCTGCTTCTGTCTAATAGTCATTGCAGTGCATATATTTAACACCAGAATCACAATGGTTCAATAAATATTGAAAAGACTCCTTGTGTAATTCTTGTGTATCTCTCTGAGTATGCACGAGTGACTAAACAGAAAGGTTCTAGATCTGTTACCACGATTCCTTGGGAGTCAGGGTTATTATGTTCTGAGGTTGCCCAATCCATTTGTTACCTTCTCAGGTTTAGGGGTACTTATGGTGGCACAGTGAGCTAGCAGGAATATAGGACAACATATCCTGGGGGGGTGCATAGAATCCGTCTGGCAACATCCCAGCATTTATGGTGTCCAACAAATGCACAATTCCTACTGAAAAGTAGAAGCCGTACGACACTATCACCTACCTACAGCCTACTTTACAGGTGACTTATATTTAGTTTAAGGCTTGGAAAAGGGGTTTTAAATGCCAAGTCGACTTACAGGTGAAATTGCATACACAGGCTCTTCATTAGCAGGCCAAAGACATGACTGAAGGTCAACTTCTCAGGATGGGTGACTAGATTGTGTCACTGCTTGAGTACATATTTGAGTGAGTGTATCAGGCTCTTTGTGCGTTTGTGACTGGACATCTGAGTAACTATATCAGCAAATGAGTGGCTCTCTTAGTAATACTATGCATCTGTAAAACTGTATGCAAGTGGCAGTATCGGTAGCTTACTTACTGTATTAGTGCATATTGGGGAATGTAAATGTGGGTGGAACTGGCTCTGTTACTGCTGGATACATAAGTGGTGTGTCAGTGTGCGAGTGAATGTCAAAGTACCTCTGTCACTGTCTGACTGGGTGTGTGAGTGGCTCTATGCTTTTGTAAATAGATATGTGAGTTGCAGTATGGGTGAGAGACTGGATGTATAACTGAGCATATGTGTCTGTAAGTGTGCATATAACTCCCTAAAACTTCAAAGTACATCTCTTACCTTTTAAGCATATAGCACCCCACCATATGACCTACCAACAGCCTACTTTACGAGTGACTCATAAATAGTAGAAGGGCAGTTTAAGGCTCACAAAGGGGTTTTTAAATGCCAATTCAACTAAGCAGTAAAACTGCACATACAGGCTCTGCAGTAGCAGGCCCGGGACATATTTAAAGGGCTACTTCTCTGGCAGGTAACTTGATTGTAACTGCACTTGAGTATATATGTAAGTGAGTGAGTGTATCAGTCTCTCTATGGTTGTGTAACTAACTATATCTGTATTTAAGTCGCTCTCTTAGTAATTCTATGCATCTGTAAAACTATATGCAAGTGGCTGTATGGATAGCTTACTGACTGTGTTAGTGAGTGTTGGGTATGTAAGTGTGTGTGCAAATGACTCTGTTACTGCTGGATACATAAGTGGTGTGTCAGTGTGTGGGTGAATGTCTAAGTGCCTCTGTCACTGTCGGACTGGGTTTGTGAGTGTCTGTATGGTTTTCTAAATAGGTATCTCAGTGAGTGCATAGATATCTGAATGGATGTTTATCGGGGTATACTCCTCTGTAACTGTAGTTCTAGCTCACTGAAACGTCAAACAACATGTTTTTACTTTCCTCCCCCATTGGCTACATACAGTTTACCTTAGGGATGATTTAAATGTAATAAAAGAAAACTTTAGGACTTGCCAATACGTTATAAATGTCAATTCAACATAGCAATCTAAACTGAAGACACAAGATCTGGACTAGCACACCTCACACATATTTGAAGGTCTACTTCTCTGGATTGCACAATCAGATGTAGAATGCATCTAGTAGCCATAACTTAGTATATATTTACATATATGTTTTCAATGCACACCATTATTAACATACCTGTGTAATCACTTTGTTGTTCTCCAATTTTTAACACACTTTTACTTGAAATTTCTTATCAGGAAAAATGATAAGCACTGCTCTCAGTAGAAAAGAACCAGTAATGGTAATCTTTCCCACTCTTTTTCCAGTGATACTGATGGGCTTAGTAAATCATAACATTCCTTCATTTTTCTTTTGATATTCTACTTCTGAACGGTCAGTTTATTTTAACCCTTTCGTAGCCTCCTGAAAAGAAGCCCAATCTGGTGGTGTTTGTGGGCAGATTTGCGACTCCGTTGCGATGCTCAGCACTGCCTCTGTGTGACTTCGCGACGGATTCACAAACTTATACGGGAGTCTGTTAATGTATTTACCATTATACGACTACTATTTTTCATCTCCATTTGATATAATGTGATAGTTTTAATATAGGAAATTTATATTTTAGAATAAGTATTATGTCTAAACCCCTCTCCTTTGTGGTATGAAAGTACAATGGGCCTCATTTACGAGGAATTAATGCAGTGCGGTGCTGCAAGCCATTTGGCTGTGCTGCGCAGTGTCAATTCTCAAGCACAGGCATACGTCAGATCTACAACAATATGACGGATCCCTTTGCTCTCCACTTGCGCTGGCACACAATTTGCTGCTATGCGCTGACGCACGCACCCTTGCATGATAATGGAAGGGTGCCTGCATTGAGGGGAATGATTGTTTATATGCTGGAAGGTGTCCCTTCCTGCACATAAACAATCTGAAATGGCATTTTTAAACATCTATGTGTGCTGCTTAATGCAGCACACATAGAAGTGGAAAAAATGCATTTTTTTCAATGATTGTTTATGTGCAGGAAGGGACCCTTTCCTGCACTTAAACAATCACAAGAGGTTATTTCCTCATTCTATATGTGCTGCAGGATGCAGCACGCATAGAAAGAAGAAACAAAACGAGGAGAAATGAAAACATTTCTCCTTGTTGCGCCTCCCTATGCCTCCCCTGGGGAGGCGCAGCATTCTGACGCATTTCCAGGTTTTCGATTTCTTGTAAATCTGGAAATGTGGCAGAAGCCATGAGCATTGCGTGGGAACACCCACAGCAACACCCATGGCACACCCCTTTCACTCGACGTGTTGCGTGTAAAGGGGCCATATGTACAAGGGCATAAAAAGCCACGTAGGGTGGCTTTACGTGTCCTTGTAAATATGGGCAGCAGGTTGCAGCGCCGGTGCGTCACAAAAAGTGATGCCACGGCAGCACAAGGGGCTTATAAATAAGCACCATTGTACTCAGAACCTTCCCTCCACACTGCTATACCCCAGTTGACATAGCAACCTCCTTTGCAACACTCTACTGTACAAGTAGGTCATACGTTCACAGTACTTTCTGTCAGCAGCATACTAGATTCAGGTTCAACTGTAACAGGTGCAGTTGAGTGTTTGAAAGTGTTAGCATATCTAAAATAGAATAACTTCTTTTTAATTTATCCAGAGCCAGTATCAGATCTACTTACTTTACGTACTAAATCACTACTATTTTTAGCTACCAATATATTTACACCATCCAATCAAATATGTCCTTTTTGTAAACCAGGTCCTGTCCTCTATTTTAACTGCCTTTCATTTTGCAAACTGCCTCATTCAGCTCCAGTCTTCTCCTGTGTGCTTCTGCTCCATGCCTTCAAAATGGTTAGAATGTTGATTATGGGTCATAGCTATGTGTTTTGGGCCAGAGAGTGTGCTAGAAAAAGTAGCATTGACAGGCACTTGTGGACATTACTTGGGTTGGCCAGAGAGAGTTAAAGTGGCATCAATTGCTGCCTTTGGTGCAATGCATTATGGATTGTCAACATTCAGATCTAATGATTGTGCACTGTAGAGGCAATGACCTAGGCATATTGACTGGGGTAGGACTGGAAATCCTAATGAAGGATACCTTTGCCCAATTAATGGCACTTTTCCCCCACATCGCCTAGGTGTTCTCTACCATGTGCCAAAGGAAAAAATGGAAGTGGTCATACAAATTCTGTCGATTGATAGACAAAACCAGGAAACATGCTAATAAAACTCTTTCTGCATTCCTCAGAGACCACAACATGGGCTCCATCTACAACAACAATATACGCTTCGACATGGAACATATATACAGAAGTGACAGAGTACATTTTTCAGAGAAAGGCAGCGGGATATTCCTTAACAACTTGAAAGACTGCATCCTGTTTTATGCAGCTATCATCTACACACAATTATCACAAAGGCTCTTCTAAGAGCCACCCTTCTTTTCCCAAACACTATTTAATTTTCAATTGAAATCTGTTTTCATTTTTTGTTTTTTTAGAGTTGCGAATCTGTTGAGGATTCACAAATCAAAAGTGCACATTCAATGCACAACAGCAAATTTAGGATTCGTGACACTGTGTTTGATCTCTGCAGATGCAAATGACTTTGTGAGTACCTGTGTGAATTATTAGTTGCTATGGGTGGTAGTCCACCACAAGAAATGATGGCACTATTCTTGTTAGGTCCAGTAAAGGTTTAAGTAATTTAAACCTGATCTCAACCCCTGGTAGCTATGTCACAGAGCAGGCAGGGTTAACTTAAGAAACTGAGTAAAGCTTTTAGAAGTACCAAAACAGTTAAAACGTTGAAAACACAACATAATAAAAACTGCTCTAATTTATGTCATTTAAGAATATTTTGAGGATCAAAATCATACCAAAGCAACAAAAATCTAATAGGGAAGCAGAGATATGAATTTTTAACATTTTAAATAAAAATATTCCAGAAAAGCGCAAAGTGCTAAGGGCAAAGGTAAGTTTAACACTGACCTTGATGGAGCATAGGTCAAATACATGGACTAGGTTTGTGTCAGTCAAAGAGTTACCTTTGGACTTTAAACATTTCAAAGAAGGTAGAGTCCTCAGCGAGCAAGGCTGCAGGCTAGATCTGAAGATGGGCTCATCGGCTACAGGTTGTGGCAGATGAGGTCTCAGTGAAGCCACTGATGAAAGTGGGAAATGCTAAATGATGGAAAGGTCGGAGTTCACACCTAGGAAGCCATTAAAGTCAATTGGATGCTGCTCAGTGGTGTAATAAAGATTTCTACCTTTGGACTTATACTCTTTTCTGGTAGTTGGATTTTCTCAATGGGACAAGGCTGCAAGTTGTACCTGAGGAGAATTCAACGTCGTTGGATACCAGCTGGCACTGGGCAAGCTGAATGGAATTTGCTGCGGTGGAGAAGAACAAAGAAGGAGCTGCGGCGAAGTCAAGCCCACTTGCCATGCACCCTCAGTATATCAGCTGGTAAACTGATCTCAGTTCCACGACAGTTCTCCAGGCAAAAGGTCTCTAAGTCTTAGCTTTTAGAGTCAGGCAGGAGGAGTACACTCTGAAACCAACAAAGGGTTTCTCAGATATCAAGAATAGAAGAAACCAGCATGGTCCAGGGCAGGTCCACATGAAACTGGCCAGCTGGGTTCTTTCAGGAAAGCTTGCTTCTTGCAGTTTTGTGTCCCTGTAGCTCAACAGGAGGTTAGGCAACTGACCCTTGCATTCCACTTCTTTGACCTGGGTACAAGTGGGCGCAGGAACAGCCCTTAGGCTTCTCCCCACGGGACTCAACAGCAGGTGTGGCCCTTCTTCCACAGGTCCAGTAGTGTTTTAACGAGGTTACCCAGGGGTGCCACATTTATGTTTGCTACCAGCCTGTGGGTGGAAGTGATTCCTGGCTCCTCCCTTGACAATAGGGAAAATGTTCCCAGGGTTAACCATACCCAATTTTGCAGCAATTCCTATGTGTATTTCTGAAACCAATCACAGAGTGCCTGTCTCTACCTAATACAACTTAGCAGAACCTTTTCTCCCTTGTGCAGAACTCTTGTGCCCACCCTAGAGGTGGGGGTCAGGAAAAGGAGCAAATCCTTCCTCCCAACCCCCTGTGCTCATGCAAAGCAGGATCTGGGGAAAGCTACTCTCCCACTGGGATTGGTGCATCGCTGGCTAGAAGAACAGTAAAGAAGGCATGCCCAAGTGTGAGCTACATCTGCCTGTGACAGAGCAGCCCCCTTTTAAGATAATTAAAGCCATGGACACTGCCCAGATGGTCATGCTGTCAGAGGGACTGGACACCTCCCCAACACTCAAGCTCTTTGTCTCAGCTCTAACAGTCAATTCACACCTCATCAAGGTGCTATTTGACTACTGGTTCACAGTTATGTAATGGTATGTTATATAATATCTGTAAAGCGCAGCTTTCACTCTGAGGAGCATCATGGCGCTCTGCGGAGCCCTAATATACACACACAGACCTTAACTATGAACTCATATGAGTGCTTGGGAAAGAGCGTCGGGGGCATTAAAAATCCAGGTTTTCAGGGCTTTCCTGAAGTTAGTCTCTGGTTAAATGAAACGAAGAAAATTAGGAAGAAGGTTCCAGGCTTTGGCCCCTAGGACCGCAACTGGTTTGCCACCCTTGGTGATACACCTAAATCTAGGGGGCTTAAGAAGGTTTCAGATGAGGCTCTAAGGAGGTGATGCGTCACATAGGGAGTAAACCTGGACGTTAGGTAAATAGGACCTGAGGATATGAAAGCTCTGTGGGTAATTACCAGGATCTTGAAAAGGACTCTTTTGTTGATGGGCAGCCAGTGTAGTGATTTTAGGGCGGCTGAAGAGCCTCCTGGCCATTTTAGGACTAGCCGTGCAGCTGCATGTTGGACTATCTGTAGTGTGTTTAGGATGGACTTATTGGTCCCGGCATACAAGCTGCTACAGTAATCTAATCTCGATGTGATTAGGGCCACTGCCATTGCCTTTCTGGCTGTGCAGGGGAGTAGATCAGAAAACATTTTCAGGGATTTTATCAGGTGGAAGTAAGTACCTGCCACCGCTAAGGATTGCTGACGAAAGGATAGTGAATTTCACTACCAAGTTTTTTACTACATTCACCATGTTGGTAGGAGGAGGGATGTCTTGGGGCCACCATAGGCCGGAGGAGAAGGTATTGGATTTTTCTCATGGCATAATCTCAGTTTATTTGGAGTTACACTTCAGGTGATTCACTTCCGTCCATTGGAATACCACTGTAAGACAATGTTGTAGATTCTCTTCAGCCTTGGTGGAGTGTTCGTCTAACACCAAGATTAGCTGTGGATCGTCAGCATACGAGATAGTCTCAATGTTGAAGGACAATATCAGGCTAATGAGGGGCCCCATATAGACATTAAATAACACTGGACTTAGAGCAGAGCCCTGCGGAACCCCAGAAAGCAGGGTTTTTTCTGCTGACTGATAGTGGCCCAGAGTGACAACTTGTCTTCGGTTGAACAAAAAAGATTTTAGCCAGACCAAGGCCAGATGAGAGATGCCATATGTTTTGAGAGAGTCCAGCAGGATGTCATGGGAGACTGTATCAAATGCAGCTGATAAGTCTAGTAAGATCAGCACAGCATGTTTTCCCTGATCTAATGCAGATTTAATGGTTTCTGCGGTGTACAGTAAAGCCGATTCTGTTGAATTCTTGGGACTGAAGCCTGATTGACTAGGATGTAGAATATTAGCCTCTTCTAAATAAGAGATCAGTTGACTATTGACTAGTTTCTCTGTGATTTTGCTGAGGCACGGAAGCAGGGAGATAGGATGGGGATTGGAGAGTGGTAGGGTTGGCAAGTTGTTTTTTCTGAAGGAGTTTAACTGCCGCGATTTTACATTCCATGGGTACTTCTACTCGTGAGAGAGATGAGTTTATTATCTTTTTTATAACTGGGTTAATGGTGTTAATAATAGCATGCAAAATCTGTGGGGGGCAGGGGTCAAACAGAGACCTTAATTTATAGGTGAGAATGGCATGGCGTGACTGTTCTAGGCTAATAGTTTGAAAAGATTGAAGGGTCGGGCTATCACCCACATAATTAGAGGATACCTCTGTGGGCAATGAGGGAAGCATTTTGAAATCTTTTTGTAAAATTTGGGCTTCTGTTTAAAAAAATCAGCAATTCGATCGCACAGTATCTGTGATGGAGAGATCTCCTGTTCGAGTATTTTAGGGTGAGTGAAAGAATTCACTATTTTAAAAATGGTTTTTTGATCCGAGTCGGCAAGCCTAAGTAGATCAGTAAAGTAGGATTTCATTTCAACTTTGATCTGTTGGTGATAGGTTTTAAGAGCCATTTTGAACAGAATTAGTTCTTTGCAACAACTTCTCCGCCATCTGCGTTCTAATTGTCTGCAATGTCTCTGTAATTCTCTCAGCTTTTGAGTGTACCAGGGGGCAGAAGGTTTCTTGGAAGAATTGTTTTTCAGAGGAACTGGGGGGCAAAGATATCACTGAGTGCAGACATCCATAAATGAATGTACTGGGGGCCATATGTACAGTGAAGTGGTGGAGAGAGGCGTTAGCCTCCCTGGCTTAACACCTCTCTCTGCCACTTCTGAAACGCAAGGCTGCACCATATTTACAAGAATGTAGTGCAGCCTTGCGTTTCCCACTGCGATGGCGCTAAGTGTAGCAATTTAGCGCCAACGCAGGCACCCTTGCACCATGGTGCAAGGGTGTCTGCGTGCAGGGGAGGATTGTTTGTGTGTAGGAAGGTGTCCCTTCCTGCACATAAACAATCCTAAAATTCTATTCTGTCACTTTCATGTGTGCTGCTTCATGCAGCACACAGGAAAGTGACAAAATGGCATTTTTAAAAAAAGTTTGTTTATGTACAGGAAGGGACACCTTCCTGTACATAAACAAACAATGGCGTTTTGCTTTTTCCATGTGTGCTGCACAAGGCAGCACACATGGAAAAAGCAAAAACAAGGAGAAATAATGCATTTCTCGTCGTTTCACTATCTTAAGACCAGTTTTTACCAGTTCTTAATTTTGGCGCTGCCTCCTGTGTACGCCACCCTTGTACATAGGGGGCAGCATCAAAATGAATGGGTGTTGCGGTGGAACGCCCACCGCAACACCCACTGCCCACCCCTTTCACGGTCCTTATGTACAACGCAGCGTTAAGCCACGTTAAGTGGCTTAGCGCTGCCTTGTACATAAGGCGCAGCCCCTATCGCCACCACAACGTCACTATAGGTGATGTTGTGGTGGCGATAGGGGCTTGTACATATGCCCCTGGGCGTCTAGTGATGGATCCCCTGTCAGACTAGGCCTACACACAGATGCTTCTATACTGAGATCAGGGGAGGCTGACATTTTCTTCCATTTGCGCGTGGTTTTGTGATTGTCCAAGGTGGAATCCATGGGGATATTAGTGCAGTGGCGCTGAATTTTGAATGGCATGTACTTATGATCAGATCAAGTTAAAATAGCGGGGGTTGACTTTTAAGTTTGTGAGATTGGAGCAAATACCATCAAGAGTATGTCCCGCACTGTGCGTGGGGGTGGATATCAGCTGATCCAGACCCAAGGTTTATATTGTTTCTAAAAAATGTATTAATCGAGTGTTGTTTTGCATATCTATGTGCAGATTAAAATACCCAAGTAGAATACAGTTAGAGAATCTAAGAGCAAATGGAGCAGCATTTCTGGCGCTGGCCGCGGTCCGGACGCGGACGGGCGCAGACGGGGTTGCCTTTGGCATGCCTTCAGCGCACCAGCGAGTGAGTTTTAAAATAGTAAGCTCCAAGTAAACACTGATTTAATGAGAATGGGCAGCAAGCTATTTCCTATGACAGCATCAAATTCAATTAAAACATTTGAACCCACACAAATTCAATTGAATAAAAAGATCCCCCCATAAAACAACGTATATAATGCAATAAGTGGCAAGTTACAACGTCGTGCCTTGTCAGAGTCCGCTGGTGGTGGGCACAATAAATAATGTGTGCACCGCCAACGACTAGACCGCTGCGTGCCAGATGGGTGTATTTCCGGATGTGAAACCCGAGCACCTCAATCCCGGAAGAGGTCGAGAGGGAGTGAGAGGCCTGCAATGGCTAACAAGGTGGAACAAGCAGAGTGCGAGGGCAGATAAACCCTGGGACCGTTAGGTGAGGCTTGAAATTAGTGTTTGAAATTAGTGTTTTCAAATAGTACACTCAAGTGAGTTTTTAAATAGTAAGCTCCAGGTAAACACTGAAGTTAGACGCTCCTGCATAACAGCGTCTCAAGGCTTTAGGCAGGTAAAAGATGACGTTTAACAGTATACCTTTTGTAAACTATTGGTTACAAATCTAACTTCACCAATACATTGGATTTGTAATAAATGTTTTAATAAGTCCAAGAATGAACATTTTATCTAGTTCCTAGGCAGGGATAACTTTATTAATGTTAATAATGTAACCCAAGCTTTCCTCTGGAACAGCTAACTCTGGTACAGTAAAAAACATTTTTAGGGCATTGTCACTGTAACAACATGTTTAACATTAAACTTTTATATGGCCTTATCATGCACTCTGCCTTATGGCCATTTAAGACCTACTTAGGGGTGATATTAATATGTAAAAGAAGGTTGAGGGATGTCAAAAGCGGTGATTTAGACAGGTCGAATTAGCAGCTTAAACCTGCACAGTCAGGTTCTTTGTGGCTGGCCTACAGTCATTTTTGCATTGTCACTTTAGTAGTGACACAATATGTGATGCAGTTAACTAGTGACATTTAGCTTACAGGCTCTGGGTACATTTTGTACCATTTACTGGGAATTTGTAGGTAAGTTAAATATGCCAATTGGGAGTATAGCCTATTTCAACATGTTTTAGGGGTCAGAGCACATGTACGGGGCTTGGTTAACAGAGACCCAGTGCACAGAGTCAAAAGATCAGTAGCATCAGTCCAAAATATTGGGGGTGATCATGCAAAAACGGGCCCTTTCCTACACTTATTGTATATAAGTTATAATTTAAATAAAGTTCATTCAATTCCTTAAAATGTGTGAAAACATACATTCATGACTTGCTGCCCACAAACTCCATAAAAACATTCAAGTGTTAATGATGACTGTGAAAGTACTACTTCTCCTGCTAACTCATGTTTCTGCTCCTGCTTTGGATGAATCTTTACCTTAGTACTTATCAGTGGTGGTTCCTCTTAAAGTGCAGAGGAGAGTCGCCCCATCTCCTGCGAGTGCAGTGGTAAACACAGATTAATAAAATGGTAATTACCATTTTATTATTCTATGTGCCGCAGGCCCGCGCTGTTGAAGTGTGGGTGCGAGGGTGGGGCAGATTCCTGCGAGTTGCAGGATGACTGTTGCCAATGCCATTGCTCGGTGCACATGTCCGATTGGCCAGATGTTTACAGCTGGCCCAAACGTCATTCACCCTTCAGATAATGTAAATATTTACAATAGGTAGTAGTGGTTTAGAAGACCGTATGTTTGAAAGTTCACAAACTATGTATATTCGGTGCTGTATTGGTACAGAAGCACTCTACTACCATAGATGCCTAAAATACGTGTGTGCAGAGTACCACCATGCAAATATGAAAAAACTGTAGTACCAAAGCACTCCAAAAAAAGGCCGACAAAAGTAATTTGGGACGACGTGTTTTTATTTTCAAATAACTGGGAGGTAAACATGCTTTGTTTAGATTTCGAAGCATGTTATGTACGTGTTACAGCAACCCTTATCAAGTGCTCTTGCTGAGTCTAAGAATTGAAAAAGGGATATATTGGCATGTGTGAATTACAGCTCAAACACAATAGGCTTGCTCTCCTGAAAATGTTTTTTTAACACTTTACCTGAACATGGTACATGTCGTGCTAAACCGGGGCTGTATACAGGGGCGTAACACAGGCCCCCGCAGCCCCAGCGGTGCGGGGTGCCCCCGAGCTGCAGGAGGCCCCCTCAGCACAGTACTCAGGACTGAGAGCTCCGGAGTAAATCTGGAGCGGGGGCCCCTCCATGTACCTTGCAGTGGGGCCCCCTTTACTTTCGTTACGCCACTGGCGGTATATAGTAAATTCTATTGGTCTACAATCTATGGAACAAGAATAGATTTGGTGCTGTTTTCAACTAAGTAGGTCTCTGGTTTTAATGTGAGCATCAGCTTTTCTTAAACCGGATGGGATGGTCCTTACTTGGGGCCCGATTACGATGCGGTTAGGAAAGCATTCCCAGCTAGGGCCCGATTACGATGCAGTTAGGAAGGCCTCCTAATGGCATTTGCTCCTTCCGAATCAGATCGGGAACGTGTCTTCCCCACCGAGGGCCAGATTACGATGTGGTTAGGAACATAGGCTCCCATTGAAGTCAATGGGAGTCCAACCAAATCGTATCTGACTGCATCCGGATGCATCATACTCAGTCGGTCGGACTCTCCCGATCCGAGTCGGTCGGGACCATTTCCAAACTGATTAGATCGGGAAGGTTTCCTAACCGCATCGTAATCAGGCCCTTAGTGTTATAGGCGGGGATACCCATTTTTCTATGACCAGTATTGGTGTACCATATGGCATACCAATTGGAATGTTTTAAGTGTCAATTCGAATATCTCTCAGTCACATACAGGAAATAATTTGACTGTAATAGCTTGTTTACTTACAGGAAACTTATCAGGGTTTTCCTGTTACTGGATGGTCAGGATATACTTACTTCCTAGACGACACATTGACTGCACAGGTTAGCTGCATTTGCCATAAATTATTTATTGCCATACCAAGGATTTATCAAGGGACATAATGAATGAACACATTTTCATTTTATCCTCTGATGTTAGGGATCTTATGACCTTCTACTGGACGGGAGTACACAGAATGGAACTGCAGGACGCTTTACTTTTACATCGAATTTGAAAGACAACTTTTATGACTATAAGCGCAACTATACTTTTCTATACGGTGCATCCTATAAAGTCAGTTATTACGATCACCACAGTTTTCAGGGGACAGAATACGATCAAATTTTTATTATATTTTTGGTTTCAATTCAAGTCATTTCTCGCAACAAACGTATAACCGCTGACCAATCTACTGTGATTATAGGTCACTAAAATATCATCTCGGCAGCGTGTTTATCTCTCTCCTCTTCATAGTGAGTAGTGAACCTTTGTCACTTCACAATGAATTTGGTGATCTTGCATGTGACGGAATCTTTTCACCAACTATCACTCCCTATGGGTGCACATATAATTTATAGGCTTACAAGTACGGTGGTGAAAGGCTTGTTCTCCCCTTTTTTTCTCATTTCTCTTCTTACTTTATATTCACACTTTGTTTGTTGTCGACGGTCACAAATATATGTGCAAGACCATCCTCATGGTTACTCATGCGCCAATGCATGAAGGGCTTCTTTCCTATCTTCTTATAGGAAAACAATGTTATTTTTAGTTGTTGTCGCAATGTAATTTATATCTTAAGGATGTATTGTTAATTACTGTATTTATGTATATATATTCACAGCCCTGAAGAAGTCACCTCGTCGTGACGAAACACTTGTCGGCTGTCTTTTTGCTGATCCCAATACACTTTGTTGATCTACAACTAAATGGCTCTTGTCTTTAATTATAATTAACTGTTATGTTTTGTAATGTACCCCAATATAGGCCTGGGTAGTCACCTAACCTTTTACCTACATTTCCCTGTCATTGTACCTCAAAACGGTTTTTGGTATTGACCTTTTACCTAGTTAGATGCTGCATAAAATGTCGTATGGTTTTTCCAGAAAACTAGCCTCATTTATTATGCATGAGGATTCTCAGAATCACAGCAGGATTACCATCTTCTTCATAATAATTATGTATAAGGGTCATTCCTTCCGTCATCCTCGGCCGACATGACACAGCAAGGTAGAACCCCTGAGGGTACCTTTTGGGTATATATACACCATATCTTTGCTGGGGCAGGCAGAGGAGAAAGACTTCCATGCTGACACACTGACGTGAGACGCCGAGGTTCCTGCACGCAGATACTCCAGCACGCAGTCATCCGACATCCCTCGCGCGGTGTCCTTCTTGAGACCAAGACAGGGTCCTTCATTCTCTCACACCAGGTAATGGGGTTGGCTTCATCCTAGGGAGATTCTTGGCTCTACACCCATACATACATGCTAGGTACACTTAGGTACATCTAGTTAGGATTGCATCGTAGGAGTACACATTATCACTGACATGTATTTATATGCTTGCATATATTCATTGTTTTAGCACTATGGTAGAAATCTACTATCCATTTACTCTGTTGCTGCTTATAATAATTTATATTTGTTTCTGTCTGATGGTTGTTTCAGCACACCTATTTTACACTAGAGTGAAACTGGTTCAATAAATGCTTATTGAAAAACATCCCCACTATTTATTCTGTGTATCTCTCTGAGACAAAGTGAGCACGAGTGACTGAGCGAAAAGTACTGCACTGTTTCCAAGATCCCTGATGGGACAGGGTTGTCATGTTCGATAGTTGCCAGAAACTATTCTGTCCTTGGATAGAGGAGTTATCAGTGGCACTGTGAGCTAGCTAGGTATACAGGCGAACATACTCGGTGGGGGTGTCTGGAATCAGTCTGGACACCAATCCCAAAGTTTATGTTGTCTAAGCGCGGAGATCCTATATAGATTTGTAGGAACTACACATGGTGCCGCCAATGTTGGTTTGGTTCTTATTTAACGGTCAAATCTGAGTAGTTCAGTCCTGCTTTCTCAGAGACTCCTACTCACATTTACCCAGAGACGTCTGGAGTGGGAAGGGAAAAATCTTCACAGCTAAGTAGGCATATCCTACGTATTGGCTGTAGGTTTATTCAAGCTTGAAGGTCAAATAGTTCCTATTTTGCATAAACCTTATCTCATTTTCCTTGAAACTCTTTCAACAATGGCTGTTGAAGAGAACGCTGCGTTATAAGCAAATGCAGCAGGGGATGGGGAGCAGGAAGGTACACATTTCAGAAAATGTCAGAACTGACCTTACGTTAAAATTAGCAGACTATGGAGTCACAGCATTAGGTGGGACAGTAACTTTCGTGATTGAGGCACACGAATCCTACAGGACAGATGTATTTTATTTATGGGTCAAATTCCCACCAGCCGATGGTCGCACAAACACGTTTCATTTTTACACTGAAGATGAAATACCAGAGGAATATTGTCCATAGGAGGACATTGAAGTTCCGTTCACCTACCAGGAGCACATAAACTGGTTTAAAGGTGCCCTCCCACACACAACAGATAAAGTTAGACTCGGTCCGCTCGGCAGAGATAGAGTCACTTGGCCGGTCCTAGCGGCTTACACACCGCATCCAGACATTGACACAATGACCGTAGCAGACGTCCACCACACAAAGAAATAATAAAACTCTACTGAATTCTGACACAGTTCGTTATGAGAACACTCACTCTTTAGCCAACAAGGGCTACACCAGCAGGACAAATTCAGGGGTCTGCAGCTAAAATATCTCCACAAACACTAAACACGGTTATGGGTAAAATGTCCATTAAACGCGAGCAAATGCCATTCTGGATAGCTCCGAAAATAACATAGTTAGAAGCAGTGTTTTCACACACAAGCCCTCAAGAAAAACATTGAATGCTAACAATCTACTTGCCAATGGGGATAGCTCCCCAGATAGAGAATTGTACCTCTTGGGGTACAGTTTTTGCTGCCATCTATATCAGAACTCATGGTATCCCTTCAATAGCAGTAATACAAGATGTATTGAGACAGATACAGAATGAGTATGGAGCAGAACTGTCTCTGCCCAGGTATCCACAATTATGTTAGCAAACATAAAAGGGGAGGCAGCAGCAGTGGCAATATGCCAATGCCTGAGGGATTTCACTCCTATACAACAGGAGCATGAATTACCTAAAATTATCGAAGATACATACGTCGAATTAGGTAGAGATAATTTGGGAGCTAGAGCAACAAAACTTCAACTCATGGGTGTACCTGAAAAGGATAACACCAAGCAAGCACCTGATTCTTCCAAGAAGAAATGGGACAATAAAAAACAAAAGAATAGAGAGAATAGGTCACAATCAAGGGGTGGGTCTCCTCAACAGGAGCCCTCCGAAAGGAGGTACAACATTAGGAATCGTGATACCATTAAAAAACCTGCCAGGTATCAGGATACTAATACACGTTCCTCTCGTTCCTTTCAGGGTTCATTAAAAAACTCTGAGAGGGAAGGATGGTCAGAACACAGACAAGAAGAACGAACAAAGTCCAGAGATACACATCATACTTCGGACTATAATATCAAAAAAGAAGATAAACCAAAATCAAAACCTCAATTTAAAAAGAAGAAGGTAGCTGGCCTTAAAGTAAGAAATGCCAAGGATACTGAGGACTCAACTTCTGAATGGGGAATGGGCTCTATCGATGCTAGACAGCGCAGCAGAAGTAACAATAGCTTGCCAGAACCTGATGGAATTGCTGGTGTCAGCGGCGTTGAATGAACATATCACGGTGGAGTAACCTGATACTAGGGTAAGTGTCCCACACCCGTTATACGAAATAACACTCCAAATGGAGGGGGACAAACCCAGAAAAATTAAAGGTCTCTTTTGGGAGAACCTGACTTATGGCTATGACATACTTTTGGCTGAAAAAGACTGGCCACCTGAGATCGTTATGGAGTGCCCAAAGGGAGAAACAGTAATTTTACCTGCCTTCTCCGACATCGTTCCAATATACTTCAAACATTCTTACGCGTAGTAGTGGGCGGTAGCACTTGCTCCTGCATTATATCCCAATCATGAAGTGGGATACTGAGTCACCTCACCATTTAATCCCAGTAAAAACAACTCCAATTCCACAGAGTCAGTACCCAATAAAACAAGAAGCTGAAAAACAAGTCAGGGAGATCTTAGATCAACTTGAATACCAAGGTGTAATAGAGAATTGCACCTCTTCAATGAATAATCCTTTGTTTCGTGTAATGAAACCGGAAAATTCATACTGTCTAGTTTTAGATTACAGACATCTGAACACATGCACAAAGACATTTGCAGTACAGAATGCACACAGTGCAGCATTAAAGAATAACATTGTGCGGAAAACATACAAAATGACACTAGATATCTCAAATGGATTTTTCTGCTAAAATATAGCACCTGAGAGCAGATATTTGACAGCATTCTCAGCCCTAGGCTCTCAGCGTCAATTCTGTCGACTGCCCCAAGGGTATTAGAATAGCCCCGGGTTGTTCTGTGCTAGGGTAGCAGAGTTACTTAAAATTTTTGATGAGGAGGCATTGTCCTATGTAGATGATGTTTATCTGACGGATGATGATTTATTGGACCACTTGACCAGGGTGAGCAACATAATTTTGGGATTCGCCTCTGAGGGCTACAAATTCAACTTTAAAAAAATCGAAAATAGCCCATCTCATGTCATATTTATGGGATACAAGTTATCAAGTGAAAGGAAAAGCCTAGCAGCTCATTTTCTTAGAAAAATGTGCACTGTTCCAACCTCCAAAAACTCTGAATAATTTACAATCCATTTTGGGATTTCAAAATTTTGGCAGAACATACATTTTGGATTCCTCAGAAAAATTATAACCTTTCTCCGATTTAAGCAGACTTGATTTTTCAATTAGGCATTGGACACAGGAACACACAGATATCCTACGTTCCTTACAAGCTGACATGATAGCTTCCAAACACCTACACACACATGTAAACACTACAAATTCGGTGATCCGTGTAATTGCGGGTCAATCTGGGTACACTTACCTGACCTTCAATGAAGGAGAAATAGTACCCATAGCATACAAATCACACTTGTACACAAACGCTGAAATGCGTTTTGCTTCTACAGGAAAAATTCTGACAGCAGTACAGACTGCTGTAGTGAGAGAAAGTGCACTGGCACAGGGGAAACGAATATTTCGCGCAACTCCAGTACCCGCCTTCGAGGCTGTTACAAAGCCTAGCGTTCCAAATGCAAAAGCGTTACATCCACGATGGATACAATGGGCTAATTCTCTCACTACAACAGATGTAGACTACAAATTTGACTCTAAACTAAAAACACAAGCATTTCTGCAGAATGAACAAGAATATCCTCTCCCGAATAAAATAATGCCTCTGGATCAGTATGAATACATTATTTACACTGAAGGTTCTGCTCAGCCTGCCATATGTATTAAACAGCAATACAGCGCAGCTTGTCGGATTGTAAAAGGACGTATGCAGGAAGGCAAGTTCTATCCTAGCAGTACAAAGATGCAGTCTCTGGGAGACTGCACAGCACAGCTGGCAGAATTAAAAGCCCTATTACTGGCACTAATTCAAACGGATCGGGAATTCCTACACTTATAGTGTGCGCAACATTTTACTGTGTCCAGTCTTACAATGAATATCTCCACTACTGGGGTCAGAATGGGTTTAAAGACTCAAAACGTTGCACAATAAAGCACAAATTGCTTTGGGAACAAGTGGCAGAACTGAAAAAAGACTTGCCAAGAGCTCACGTGATACACACACGGAGTCTTCAACATGATGGCGTTCACGTTGAAGGGAATTCATTGGCTGATGAAGCCGCCAAGGCGACAGTGCGAACTGTTGCTGTAGCTGCAATCACTCGTTCTACCACGAGAATATTAGGTTCGGGTGGTAGTTGGGTCAATCACCTATATGGGGTCCAGAGGGCACTTAATAACATGCCAAGAAGGTCCCTAGGAAGTATCACCCATTACGAAGTCCTGTTTGGGACGAGAATGTGGGTTCCTGACCTCTATTGTAGCAGCACAGTGGTGGATGAGAAACCATTTGACATCAATAAACGTTTGGGTGTTTTACAGGAACTCAATAAATTCCGGGCACTACAAAGCAAAGCCCAAATAAAACACACCACCACTGGGGAAGTAAAATGAGTCACGGCAAGACCTGCCTGGATCCCAAAGGTCGGGATTTTGTCAGAGAAAAGAATGTGGACAAGAAAGAATTTGGGCCATCATACAGAAAGCCTGTACCTGTCCTGGCTGTCGAAGGAACGAGAACAGTACTTCTTCCGCCTCTTGCTGGAAAGAAAGAAAAGAGATTTGTCTCCATTGATCTGATCAAACCACACTATGTGGCCGATACTGAATAGCAGGCTGCGTGGGCTCCTGGGCAGCCACCGATCTCCTCTCGCTCGTTCAGACAGAAAGACTGATATCATTTGAAGAGTCTTCTATTCGTAGTAATGGAGTTACCAACAATGAAAGGGAACTCATTCCTATTGAAATTGAACCTCAAAACACAAATGAAACGCAGATATAAATTCGGCCTACCACCAACATCTACATCAACATGCCTCTACAGTAACCCTGGGTGTAAAACTCTGCTCCTCTCGCGGAGTTTGTGGATTTTCGGCAACTCCGCATTATGCGTAGAATGCGGAGTTACCGGAAAACTCTGGACTCCGCAACGGAGCGGAGTTATTTTTGTGTTCGCGTGCCCAAAATGCATTTTCACATGTGCAGGAGCAACTTACCGGGTGCCTGCGATCGCCGACGAGATTTCCCATCCGTTCGCGAGCGCCACGAGATTTGCTAGCCAGCCGCACGGTCCCGCAAGAGTTTGCAATCGCGAACACATCATTCGGGCGTGCCATATGACTTCCGGCGGAAGTTTTGTGAAGAACGCGATCCCGAACATGCAGAATCTGCAATCTGAAGAAAGTTCTTTCCTGAGCAGCATTAAAACCTTCTCGAAATGACGATTTGGATTTAAAAAACTCCTCAGATTGACATTTGGCTGTACTTTTTTGAGTCTCCAACTTCCTGTCCCTGTCCAGCATGCTCCTCCGAGTGCTTTGTCCATCTCCTGTTCACTTTTCATTTGGATTTGGAGCTGGAAGGATCACTCTTTGTGTCTGCTGCATCATATATCATTGGATTTGAGGACTTTTGAATTTGAGATTTCACAAGTAAGTTGGAAAATTGGTGTTGTTTTTATTGGGGCATTGCACCTACATTTTATGTACTTTACATCGTTTTTTTTTTAAATTTATGGTGGTGGGTGACCTAGTTGTTTCTTTGTAAGTCATTTTTCTTGTTTTATAAAGGAAACATTGCACAGTTCACTACATTTTGTCCAACTTTTGAAATCAATTTGCAATATTTATTTAATTCGCTACCCCAGTAGTCTGCCAATAGGCCTTTCAGCCATTAGGCCCAGAGATACTCATGGGTGCATGAAACAACTGTTTCTGTGGTGTCTGTTGAATTTAAGCATCATTTAGGGCATGGATGGCAATGGATTGAAATGCAAAATGTGTTTGTTTTGGTATTTCACTTTTTTATGTGTGTTAAATAAATGCCTTTGTTGGATGTGTGTGGTTGTTGTGTAAACCCTTTTTAGAACTGTGGATTTTCTTTTTGGCATTGTTGCATTAAAGCTGTGTTGTTTGGCATGCCTCCTTTGTCTGGCCAGCGTGTGAGAGTCTTTGTAATAGTGGGCCAGCATTTGCCTTGGCTGAGCCTCCCCATGTGGCCAGGGGCCATTTTGTAAAGTCTGTATCCAAATAGGCCTGCTTGAGTTCATTGTTTTCCAGGCCTCCTGCTTGTTGTTGTTGTAAGTGACCATGTGGCACTGGCTGGTGGCCATTTTGAGGTGGTAGTTAGTGTGCTTTTGCCATGGACCTGCATGTATTCTTTCCTTTGTTCTTCTTGGCTTATTGCTTCTTGTTGTGGTAGCCTGGCCATGTGGCTGGCAGCCATTTTGTGAAGGCAGCCAGTGTGCTTTTTCCATAGGGCTACATTGTCTGTCTTCCCTTTCTTGTTGTTGTGGCCTGGCCATGTGGCTGTTGGCCATTTTGTGAAGGCAGCCATTGTGCTTTTGTCTTGAGTTAGTGTTGCTTTCTCCACATCTTCCCCAACAAGTGTTGTAGAAGTAGACCTCACCAAGGCCTACCGGTGCTAGGGTTCATCCTCCTTTGCGCTCTAGTCCTCAGACCAATAAATAGAGATTGGCACAGAAGCTGGAATATCAAAACAACAGTTTATTAAACCTCATGAGTGGAACTACATCTATACAAAACCCTCAGGCAGTGTATGAGGTAGCACAAGGAGCACAGAAACTGTGGGTCTTTTATACCCACTCAAGAGCTCAAAAGGAGGCGGTACAAGCACACACAAGAATAGCTATTCACATGTATGGACATACAGAAAATGCTCAGTCAACAAAGTAGGAGGAGAATGAAGTTGCTGACATCAGTTAGAGCAGACTGACATTTACAGACTAAGACAGGTGCATGAGCAGCTACAGACTTTTCTGAGCATGTGCAGTGTTACAGGAGCTAACTATAGATAGTTATTCTAGTAAAGCACAAGGGTAGGCAACAGCGAAGACGGAAGGAGCACATCGCGAGCACATGGTCAACTAAAATGGCTGCCAAAAACAAAATGGCTTCAGCTCATGCTAACAGTGATCTCTGCCAAACTTCCACAGACGACCCTTTTAGCATTAGCTGAAGACATCTATAGTCTAGAAGGAACAATAAAAACATCTTGTATGTCAATTTTCATCATTTCATTAACTTCTTGATCTAATACACGTTGGGCATTCACTTTCTTAACATTACATCTGGCAGGTATACAAGCAGTAATACAGAGGGAGCAAAGCATTGGACCACATTGTATACATAGGCAGCATGTCAGCAGGATTGCAAATAATATACATAATATTGTCAACAGTTTCCAGCCCCAGGTAGTAAATAGTGTCCATAGCCAACCGGCTAAAGTCCATGTTCCGGTATCGGGGTGAATCTCAGCAGTGATTTTATGCAGTTTAGAGATCGCATCAAAAACTGAAGGGGCATGATCAGGAATATAGACGCAGCAACTGCTTCCGATGATGCGACATGCACCACCTCGATCGGCCAGAACTACGTCCAAGGCCATACGGTTTTGGAGTGCCACAATCCTCGCAATCTGTAGTTCTTCTGTGATGTTTCCAAGTGCCATAGCTGTTTGATTGGTTACAGCCTCTACAACACGTGTCAAACGTCGGATATTTCGGCTATTTAAGGCAGCACCAACAAAGAAGAACAGTTCCAAATTAAAGTCAACATATTGCTGCAGTGTAGTATCAGTCTGATCCACCTCATCATGATATGTTGTCCTCTTAAACCTGTTTTTGGAAATGTCATTAAACAGTTTATAGTCCTTGTGATATGATGCAGGTGCCAGAAACACAGGTGGTAACAAAAAGGACACAAAACAAGTACCGGACCAGCCAATGGGTAAATTGTAATATCCCTTATTCCCACATATAAAGTAGGTATTATGCGATGATGTAAAACTGCTGTTATTTAGTCCGGTAATATTTAAAACCAGAGTACAGCCGCTTTTTCCCACGGGAATACTACCAACACTGTTCACACACAAGTCTGCACGAGCTCTAGTAACAGCTATAACAAAAGGTCCATTACCCTTAGTAGTTCGAGTATTTGGGAAAATATAGTGTGTAGAGGAATTTCCTCGGTGATACTCCTCCATTTCCCATACAATTCCTTTGGCCTGTGGATCTCCTTCTTCATCAGGATAGCACACTTTATTCAACTGGTAGTTTAGTCTTCCTACACATATTTAGTAATATTAGCAACATGGGTAGCCCAGAGCAGCGCAAACCAAGCCCTACAAGAACCATTGTGTGAAAATGGCAGAGGATTGAAAAGTGTTCCTCCCTTTTTCTGATGAGCAGGCATCATTCCACACACCCAACAGTCGGTAATGTTCGTAGCATTATGTGTGTGGTGCAACATCTGGATGAACGTGTTGTTCAGATAGGACTGTCTAGGCTTCTGCTCATGATAAGGGAGAGTAAAGTAGTGGTGTTCAATAGGTGCTGGAGTAGTAGCAGTAAGTATTCGTCGAACAGGAGCCACTTCCTCTACAACCCCAGTTATTACTGCCATAATGATCACACTGACAGTAAACCCAACAATGCACATAATTTTCTTATCGCAGATTCTCGCAGCAGTCGATGTCTCTTTCATAGGCATGGTCATCTTGATGCTGAAACAACAAAGCAGATGGAGCTCTAAAGTCCTGGGCAGCCATTGGTTTCTTCACTGAGGGTTAAGATGGGTGTCACTAAGCAAAAGATCCCCCCCCTCTTCAGCTCAGTCTCTCACTAAACCAGGACGGTTGCTCAACCAGTCTCTTTCAGCAATGCAGTTTCTCTCTGGGGTCGCAGCGGATATCGAGATGTACCAGGGATCATGTGGTCCGGGAAGACTTCCTCAGGTTCCTCAGGTGACGTGGCTTGGCCTCTCTCGGTGTCCAGAATCTGTCGATAGTCGGCGAGCCCAGCAGGTTCCACCAGGGCAGACGGCACTTTTCTGCAATGCGTTGAATGGACCCAATTCTTCCGATTGGTCACTCGGACTGCAGTTCTCGTGGCCAGGAGCACCTGCTCAGGGCCTTTCCACCTGGGCTCTAGGCTGTTCGACCTCTGGAAGACCTTGACTATGACGTGGTCACCGGGCCGAAGATCATGACCATCACCCTGCGACCTGTCAGGAAGAGCTTCTCGAACCTGTTGATGAATAGAAAGCAAGCTGTCAGTCAACTGTGACAGGTAGTCACTCATCAAGACACAAGGTACATCATGTATGGGGCGTGGCTTAGGAATTCCCCAAATATTCATAGGCCTTCCAAATACAACCTCACACGGTGTAAGGCCAGATCGTGTATGTGGCACTGATCTAATGGACAGCAATGCCAAGGGTAGTGCATCAGGCCATTTCAAAGATGTGGAAGCCTGGATTTTAGCCAACTTAAGTTTGAGGGTAGAATTGTATCGTTCCACTAGCCCTGCTGATTGTGGGTGGAACGCGATACAAAAGGGGATGATGGACGGAACGCTTGAGCCAATCAAACACTCACCCCCAGTCAACTGATCTGGGTTTAATCCATCATCATTCTTTAGCTCACTCCACCACCCCAGTTCAGACATGGCCATATGCAAATCAGTCTGACCCTGTGCCTCATGGGAACAGTACAGCCCGAACTGCCAAGCCATGTCTTCCCTGGACCGGAAACAAGCATCCTAGGACCGGTTTCTGGCATTTCAGCCGTCATCAGCCAGGCTTGCTTGAATCCAGTGGCAAAGTGAGCAAGGGACCCACGTCTGGTATCGCGATTGTGGGTGGAAGGCAGCATGAAACTTCTGCTTAATTCCCAATCCTTTCAAGACATACTCAACAACTTGCCCAATGAAATGGGGTCCGTTGTCACTCCACAAAAGTTTGCAAACACCAAATCTAGGGAATAACTCCTTTAAAAGCACCTTCGCTGTAGTAAGAGCTGTATTATCTTTCGTAGGGTATGCCTCTATCCACTTACTAAAGGCACATACCACCACTAGAACATACTTTAGATTATTACAGCATTCAAGCTGGATGTAATCCATTTACAGAACCTCAAAAGGTGCAGTTGGTGTTACAAACCCTCCTGTTGGAGTTTGTGTCCCTTTTCCAGGATTGTACTGAAGACAAATCAAGCAGGACTGCACTATCTTTTTAGCTATGCCAGCAATTTCCGGATGCTCCCAAACTTGCGTAAGCAACTTCGTTATTGAGGATGCTCCAACATGTGCCGGCCCATGTGCCATATGAATCATAGGATGTAAATAGGCTGTGGGCAGTCTCCATTTAGTCATGTCTTTATTCCTCCAACAGCCCTCATCATCCAATGTTCCCTCCCTAGACCATTGCTCAAATTCTTCTGCAGAGGCAGATCGCTGCATATCAAGCACTTCCTGCCTAGCATCATACCAACGTTCAGCCTGTGACTTCACCACATACATAGATGTGGTGCTTCACTGCATTGCAGTTTCGCGGGCTATGCGATCTGCGAAGGCATTACCCTGTCCTATTTTATCAGTCACTTTCTTGTGTGCGCTACACTTAACAATCGCTATTTTCTTCGGATATGTCAAGGCAGTCAGGAGTTTATGCACCAATTCTCCATGCACTATTTGCGTCCCATGCGATGTAAGAAAGCCTCTTTCCTTCCAGAGTAACCCAAAAATGTGAGCCACTCCAAAGGCATAGCGGCTATCGGTATAGATGTTGACAGACAAGTCAGTACTAAGTTCACACGCCCTCGTCAATGCTATCAGCTCAGCTGCCTGAGCTGACTTCTGTGAAATGCGAGCTGTCTCAACTACCGTCTGAAGCGTTGTGATTGCATATGCAGCTGATGTCGTGCCATCTGGTAATCGCAAACAAGACCCATTAACCCATAATTCTCCATCAACATTTGAGAGGGGCGTATCTTGTAGGTCAACACGACCCTTTGTCTGTTCCTCAGTAAGGAATATACAGTCATGAGACTCTTGTGACTGGGATTGAGTAGCTGGATACAGCAACAGAGTAGCTGGATTAAGAGTTGAACATCTTTTCAAAGTGATATGAGGGGCCAAAAGTGTCAATTTATATCCTGTCAAACGAGCACTAGTTAAATGCTGCGTTTTAGTTTGGGTCAAAAGGGCGTCAACTGCATGGGGTACTAACACAAGCAATCTATGTGACAAGACTATCCCTTCACTCTGATGTATGGACACAGCTGCTGTTGCAAGAGAACGAAAACACCCAGGCAACGCACGAGCGACTGGATCGAGGACAGCTGAAAAATATGCACAAGGACGCTGCTTATCACCGTGTGTCTGTACTAAAACTGAGAGTGCACAACCATCCCTCTCGTGTACATAGAGTGTGAAAGCCTTAGTGTACTGTGGAGTACCTAATACTGGTGCAGAACATAGAGCTTGGCGCAACAGTTGGAAAGCATTCTGACATTCAGTAGTCCATGGAAGGGGCATTGGAGTGTCGTTAGTCAGGAGGGCCAACAAGGGTTTAACAATATATGAGAAGCTAGGAATCCATTGCCTACAAAAAGAAGTAAGACCAATGAATGCATGAACATCTTTCTGAGTACTGGGCACAGGCGTGTCTAAAATAACTTGAATACGATCTGGTGTGAGTGCACGTCCCTCCTTAGACAGGAGGTGACCTAAATAGGTAACCTGCTGTCTACAATATTGCAATTTCTTTCGAAGAAACCTTGTGATGGTGTGATGCAAGAAATGAAAGCAATGACAGTGTTCCTTCTTCACACTGTTCAGAGGTATCAGCTGCCAACAAGATGTCATCAACATATTGTATGAGAGCCACCCCTGTTGGCACATAAAAAGAATCAAGCTGTCTTTTCAACGCTTGGCTGTAAATACTAGGACTCTCTGTATACCCCTGTGGAGCTCTACAAAATCTGAAGGATTGATTATGCAAAGTGAAGCCGAACAAATATCGGCTATCAGGATGAATAGGGATCGAAAAGAAAGCATTCTTCAAATCAATCACAGAGAATGTAGTCGCAGTAGGAGGAACCATGGTAAGGAGTGTAGTGATGTCAGAGACTACCGGGTATTGGGGCACTACGATCTTATTAACCTCTTGAAAATCAATGATAAACCTGTATATTTTACTATCAGTGTCTTTCTTCAAGATGGGAAGGATAGGACTATTGCATATATTGTAAGGGACTTCTTCCACTACTCCTACTTCAATCAAATCTTGAACAATACGTATTAGTGCCTCTTTTTTCTCGAGAAATTTTATATTGAGGCAGTCGAGGCAATGAAGCACCCTCCTTCACTTGAATATGAACTGGTGGGATAACCATTTGCCCTACATCGGTATCTGACGTAGCCCATAAAGTACTAGGGAGTGATGCCAAAGCAATATCTTCTCTAATGGGATAAGACTTCTCAACCATGGGATAGTTATCATTCAAAATGACACGCACGCCTTCTGGGGAACAACGTATCGTAGCTCGGAAATGCTTGAGCATATCACGACCCACAATATTGTCTGGCGTGTTAGGGGAAAGCAAAAATGGACATGCAGCAGAGAATTTATCAACGTGAAATGCAAGTGGTTGTGACAGTGGGCTAAGGGATGGTGTCCCATCGAATCCTATCGATGTGATTGTTAAGCCAGACAGGGGAGCCCTTGGAACCAATTATTTGGACAGGGCGCTACGAGTACCTCCTGTGTCAACCAAAAACCGATCAGTGGAACCCAAAACATGTGCGTTAACATAGGGACCCTTCTGATCTACTGGGACTTCAACTGATTCCTTACCCCATCCTAGGCATTCCTATGCATAAGCAGAATCCTTCAAATCAGCAGTTGAATAATCAGACATTTGATATTGGTTTCGTCTATCAAAAGTATTAGAAGAATTTGAGTATGCTTGACTGCCTCAAACCTAGTGCGATCATCCATACCTCCCCTATGTCCTGAATTCCCCGGACGGCTTCTCATTTGTCCTCGACCATGCTGATACTGCTGAGTACGCAAATGTGGACATTCAACAGCCTAATGTCCAATCTCCTTACAATAAGCGCACTGATCAGAAGATAAAATAGCTCGGGGAAAGAGAGTGCGCCAGGGCGATACATTGCACGTCCGCCTCTGCCACCACCTCTATAGGGTGGACCATAAACCTGAGCTAACATAACCTTTGTTTTTAAATCCTTAGCCTTTTTATCCTCGTTGCCCTTAGCTTCCAATTCCTGACGTTCATAATACTGAGCCATAGTCAAAAGAGAGACTGGGGAAGACGTAGTCCATGAACTCTCGCTGGCCTTTAGGCGACTAGCTATTCCTGGCAACATGTTCGCGACAAATTTATCGACAAACAGATGCCTGCCCATGTCATCTGTCAATGACTGGCCACTAAAGTCGTGGAATGTCTCCTCAAAACGTGTAAAGAAGTCAGAGACCAATTCATCTGCCTTTTGCTTACAGGATGCTAACATAGTCCAGTCTATCTTTTTAGGAGGAATGAGAATTTTCAATTTAACTATTATAGCCTTTGGAAGGTCTAAAATTTCTTGTTGCGGTTTCTGTGCGGGTTCTCTTTCTGCATCTATCCTCTCTAGTTCCTTCCAAAGATGTCAAAAAAGCTGCATGATCATCTACTTTACGAATAGATCTCCACATATCAGGGGGTAGGATAAGCCCAAAAAACATATCAATATCAGACAAAGTCATAGTACAAGAACTAATAGCTCCTTCAACTTCTTCATAAAAAGCAGCCGGATTTTTCCGCGGATCAGGCAAAGCAGCTTTAAGAGCCATAACATCCGCTCTACTCCAAGGAGTATAGACCCAATTATAAATAAAATATCCCTTCGCATCAGTTGAATCTTTATCGTCATTTGTGCCCGCACCCCTAGGAGGGACATACAAAGGCGCAGCTTCACGCATTGGTTTCCCATGAACTACAATATCCTTATCTGCCCCGTGATCATCATCCTGTGGCAGGGGGGTCCGAACTGTTTGTTCAGCTGTAGTAGCTGCCTTTTTCTCCTCTCGCAAACGGAATGCATCAGCTTGCAGTTTAACCACGCATCTAATTAAGTCAGCCACCTGGGAAGGGAGAAAAAGACCGTCACTCAACTGTTTATGATCATTTTTTATATCAACAGGCTCTAATTCTTTGGAATGTTTCCTGAACCTTTCAATTACTTCTCCAGTAAACGACTCTGTAAAATATAACTGCTCTGCCTCCGGCCATTGCTGAACTTGCGCTATAAGATCTGGAGCAGAAGTGTCACCACAAGCTGCTTTTCGGGCAGTAGATCTAAGAGTGGCCGCACGATCAGCCATCATAAAAGAGCGAGTCTGTCGTTTAATGTCCGATCCTGACTTTTCCTGATCTGAGAGAGAGATGTCATCATCTGAATCAATCTTGGGGGCAGAGGGAAAAGTATAAGGAGGCGGAGAGCGATCTAATAGAATTGAATCATCCTGTGGTTTATTAAGTAGAGGATAAAGGGGGCGCCGGACAGGGTATTGGCCATTTACCTGTAAACGACGCTCCCTATCCTCTCTCTCTTTTATTTCCTTCATTTCTTTATTTTTCAGCTCCAGCGCTTTCGCATAGATATTTTTGCGCTGTTCTTTTTCTGCTAAAGCTTGCTCTCTTCTCACTCGTTCACGCGCTTCTTTCTCCCACATTCGTACACAGTCAAGATTTTGGCCAAACAAACAAGAAGTGTCGCATCAAATGACCTTACCAAGCAAAAGTCTCCAGCCTCCAACTGCCAAGTTCTGAATCGACCAATTGGTCTCTGTACGACGAATGCCAGAAGGGATCTCAGTCGAGGACTGGCACCACCTGGAGGGTCAAATCGGGAAAATCGGAAAAGCACCTCGGCTTGCTAAGACACGGGTCTCCTCATGCAGTGATCAGACGTAGCAGGATTCCAATCCTCCGTCAAGACCACTCCGTCGGGCATCCGAGTCGCTGATGAGCCCCACGTGACGGGCGCCAATTTGTAGAAGTAGACCTCACCAAGGCCTACCGGTGCTAGGGGTTCGCCCTTCTTTGCGCTCTAGTCCTCAGACCAATAAATAGAGATTGGCACAGAAGCTGGAATATCAAAACAACAGTTTATTAAACCTCATGAGTGGAACTACATCTATACAAAACCCTCAGGCAGTGTATGAGATAGCACAAGGAGCACAGAAACTGTGGGTCTTTTATACCCACTCAAGAGCTCAAAAGGAGGCGGTACAAGCACACACAAGAATAGCTATTCACATGTATGGACATACAGAAAATGCTCAGTCAACAAAGTAGGAGGAGAATGAAGTTGCTGACATCAGTTAGAGCAGCCTGACATTTACAGACTAAGACAGGTGCATGAGCAGCTACAGACTTTTCTGAGCATGTGCAGTGTTACAAGAGCTAACTATAGATAGTTATTCTAGTAAAGCACAAGGGTAGGCAACAGCGAAGACGGAAGGAGCACATGGCGAGCACATGGTCAACTAAAATGGCTGCCAAAAACAAAATGGCTTCAGCTCATGCTAACAGTGATCTCTGCCAAACTTCCACAGTGTGTGATCAATAATTGGTGTAAATGTTTTCCAGAGGAACATTACATAATCCATCATAATATTAATAATATAATTGGTTGCCAGCATCGAGTCATCAATCATCCTAGTTCCAGCACTAAAGGTTACAAAGCCGCTTGTCAGCTTCATCATCATAGCTCGAGTCGACTTCAGTTTGTAACTTGTACTAGGCTAGTCCTCCAGGCATTATGGTTTATTTTACTTTAGCATTGCTTATCATCATCATGGTTTCTTGTTTGGCAGTCTTTTTGTGTACTGTACTTCTACTACTCATTCCAGAGTCTCCCTAAGGTGACTGACTGGCTCATTTTCTTTTTTTGCAGATGCTACTGTCAGTGTCTACTACTACTACCACCACCATGGCACCTTGGGAAACCAAACCATCACCATTCAGCCATTGCTTCGCCTAAGTATAAATAAACATCAATCACAGATAAGAGAAGAAGTTTGGGGAGGCATAATACCATGGAAATTAATTCATTGATTCACACAACCACACCCTTCCGAGTCCATAGGGGTTTTAGTTGGAGACTGCATAGACTAGGCGAAGAGACTGGCAGTACTAGTAGGACAAGTCACAAGTGAGGGTACCGCATCTATCTGTTGGTGTGTTACACTATCGGCAGATTATTTCAATCAAAAACTGGCTGCGGCCCTGCTGCAGCAAAGGAAACTGTGTGAAGTAAAAGAGTAACCCTCCCACAAAACATTTACATCATATGTAAACTATAAATAATGTATTTCCCTAACAAAAAAACTAATGAAAAAAACCCTGACGCACCCCTCTCCCTAACCCCAACTAATGTCCATCATAAGAGTCCAATGTCCATGTACATAAACCCCAACTTTTCCCCAACGCCCAATTCCTACCCACCAAAAAAAAGATTAAAAAATGGGCAAGGCGATGGAGTTCTAGCGGCAGGCTTGTCGGATCTTCCTCTCCAGGGTGTTTATCCGCTCCTCTAGGCGCACCATCCGGAGGAGCATGCAGCTTTTAAATGTCTTGCAGTTGCATGAACAGGGGTGGGCAGCAGTGTTTAAAGAAGTGCGGTGGGCTGCTGCCAGACCACGGCGCCGTACAACTGGAGGCACTGGGGGAGCCTGGCTGGGGCCCGGGGCATTGGAGGAGGCTGCAGCCGCTGCCGCCTCCTCCTCCTTCCCTGCCAGAACCACCAGCCGCCGATATTCCGCACGGATGGCCTCCAGCTTTTGTTGCCGGCCCATGGTTGTTAACTCCTTCCTGTTTGTTTGTTTCGGTTGGGAAGGAGTAGCTATATCAAGAAAGAAAAAAGACAATTGTAACCAATACTCTTAGCAAAACAGTAACATAAAATTGATTATACACATAAAATAATAGTGGCACAGTAGCACTAGCAAGCACAGTACATAACATTTGTGGTATCCTCCCACTTCCTCGGCCTCTAAAATTTGTGGGAGTTTCAGGCATTACTAGGCACTATGGAGTAGAAAAGTCTTCTTCTTCTATCTCTTGTTTAGCTAAATTAACCTTGTAGGCATGCCAGCTCAGTCAGCTTGCGCCCTAGACAGACATACTCATGTCGCAGACTCACATTATTTACTACTGTCTGCAGATGGGGCAGCTGTAGTCTACAACTACACAATTATCTTATTTTTCTATTATGGCCATACTCTGTTACATCAATGGCAACTGCTCAATTTCACTTTCACCCTGACTACTACAACAAAGCAGATGATATCTGATCTGAATGATTATATATGGGATGATATGAGGTACTATTGATTAATTGTGTAACGATGCAGCCGATAGGCCACCCATGGCTGACACGGTCGAAATGACATAGTTAGGGAGTGGGTGGGTATGGGTACATACATACACAATATATATGTTGTGCTTGCAAACTACTGTGAGTCAAGGGAGTATTCTGAAATACACCCTTGAATCAAAAACCTTGGGAAAAAACAGTTCTTGTTTCTCTTCCCAGCGATTTTTCCATTTATCATTGCATTGCTCTTCTAGCATTATTGTTTTTTATTCTAATCTTATTCTTATCATCACCCTTGGCTTTGCTACTCTGGCACGGTTTATTTTTCTTTTACATTCTCTTCATCCAGTGACAGTCTCCACCTATGCTATGATTGAATACCATCCAGGCATCCATCCATTCAAAGTACACATGGCTATCATTCTTCTTAATCTCTCAACAAACCTTTCACCAACAACATACATTTGTAATTTTGTTTTAAACCACCACCCATGCGTTCTTGCTTTCCTTTGAGTTTGACCCATCAAACCTACCGGAAGATTCCTATCACCCATACAGTTTCACCCACCCACCCAGGCAGGCATACTTTCTTTCACCTTTCACCCATCCTTCAATAACCCATGCATCCTATCAGCAACCTATGCATCCCGGGCCCCCTTCCTTCACCCACGCATCCTTCTCTGCCAGTCATTTATTACATGTCACCCGTCCTTCCTCCTTCCATCCTTCTTTCCCTTTTCGATCAACCCATCCATCAAGGTCGTCTGACTCTTAGTCTTCTTCATAAAACTTTCACAGCTGAGTTGAAGTCAGATAGAAGAGGCCATTAGTTACTCAACTCCTGCGGCTAATGCTATTGCTAATGCTAAGTAAAGGGTGTCTTCTTCAACCATTGTTCACAACAACTAAGGGGCATATTATCAACAGCCAGCGATAATTATCGCTAAGCGCGCTTAGCGTGAATTTAAATATCGCCGGCTATCGTTGGATTACATCGCCGAGTTAGCACGTTATCATCAACGTCTAACTCCAAGGCGATACAAAATCCAGCGATAGCGGCGAAATACGTGATTAGAGCTGGAAATCCACCGATAAAAAGTCAGCGATAGTGAAATCCTTGGTAATAAGCCAGGGTGGTCTCAGCCTGACAATCCACCCCCCATAGAAAAGATGGCTAAGTCAGGTTTCAATCAGGCATTAGGAACCAGCAATAAACGAGGTTAGCGCGACTTTTATTATCGCTACGCTGGTTTGCGGCCACATTGATAATAGGAGGTAGTCGTGTTAGCGACTGTATTCATGGTGTTTCTCGATGGCACCGCCTACTTTGCATCTCATTAGCGATGTATATCGCTGAGATGCTTAGCGTTAGTATTTCGGCTGCTAACATGCGCTAATGCATGTTAGCGCCGCCTTGGTGATAGGGCGATAAAATATTGCCGCTTTAGCGGGAAAAGTGCTGCTAAAGCGGCGATACTGCCCTTGATAATATGCCCCTATGTCTCTCTCAACAGTACAGTGTACACCTTTGCAGCGAGTGTGTATTGTCAATAAGTAAGGAATATAACTTACCACCGCCCGCCTCTGCTGCTGGCTCACCCATCCCTGCAGCTGCCACATCTGCTCGCTCTTGGCTGGCCTCGCCTTCCCCGCTGTCCCCGGCACTGGTGGTCGGTACGCCTAGCAAAAACATTACACATTTTTTAGATGCCATATACGCCTCCCCCTATTTTCTTTTTTCACTATTAAGATTGAAAATACAATACATACATACGCCACGCACATCACTAATACAAATCGGGTACTAGAGTAGAGTAGACAGTAGTATGTCGTATCCTATAAAAAATAAATATAAAATATCTGGTTGGGCATTTTGTTGGTGGCAATTTTCGAAAAGCATCTCAAGAAGAGGACAATCCAAAGGACTGGACTCAGTGGCTAGAGCTATTGGTAAATTTGAGTTTTAAAACTTTTTAAAAAGAAAAAGAGTGGCCAACTAGGTGGACAATCGGACATGAGGCCTCTCGAGTCTCGAGTCCTCTCTCGTGGTTGGAAAATATAACTGAGCCCTCCTCCTCCTCATACTTCCTTCCAGCCATGGTGCACGGTAATCAGTTGTTCACAATCAACTGCTGCTGCTAATATTATTTCCAAAAGAACAATTGATGGACAGAATGCAGAACAATGTCATACATTCACCCCAGTACAGAGATCTGGGCCTAAATCCATCTTTTTTTTGCTCACCATGCCATTCCAGTCGGGACCCAGCCATATGCAAATCAGTCTTGACCCTGCGCCCCAATGGGAACAGTCCAGTCCGAACTGCCAGGCCAGGTCCTCCCTGGACTCGAAACAAGCATCCTAGGACCGGTTTCGGGCTTTCAACCCTCATCAGCCAGGATAGCTTGACTCCAGTGGCATGGAGAGCACGGGACCCACGTCTGGGCATACCCGTCCCACTCGGGGTGACAAATGCAAAAAGAACAATTGATGGACAGAATGCAGAACAATGTCATACATTCACCCCAGTACAGAGATCTGGTACTAAATCCATCGTTTTTTTGCTCACAATGCCATTCCAGTTTGGACCCAGCCATATGCAAATCAGTCTTGACCCTGCGCCCCAATGGGAACAGTCCAGCCCGAACTGCCAGGCCAGGTCCTCCCTGGACTGTAAACAAGCATCCTAGGACCGGTTTCGGGCTTTCAGCCCTCATCAGCCAGGATAGCTTGACTCCAGTGGCATGGAGTGCACGGGACCCATGTCTGGGCATTTCCGTCCCACTCGAGGTGACAAATGCAAAAAGAACAATTGATGGACAGAATGCAGAACAATGTCATACATTCACCCCAGTACAGAGATCTGGGCCTAAATCCATCGTTTGTTTGCTCACCTTGCCATTCCAGTTTGGACCCAGCCATATGCAAATCAGTCTTGACCCTGCACCCCAATGGGAACAGTCCAGCCCGAACTGCCAGGCCAGGTCCTCCCTGGACTGGAAACAAGCATCCTAGGACCGGTTTCGGGCTTTGAGCCCTCATCAGCCAGGATAGCTTGACTCCAGTGGCATGGAGAGCACGGGACCCACGTCTGGGCATACCCGTCCCACTCGGGGTGACAAATGCAAAAAGAACAATTGATGGACAGAATGCAGAACAATGTCATACATTCACCCCAGTACAGAGATCGGGGCCTAAATCCATCGTCTTTTTTGCTCGCAATGCCATTCCAGTTTGGACCCAGCCATATGTATATCAGTCTTCACCCTGCGCCCCAATGGGAACAGTCCAGCCCGTACTGCCAGGTCAGGTCCTCCCTGGACTGGAAACAAGCATCCTAGGACCGGTTTCGGGCTTTCATCCCTCATCAGCCAGGATAGCTTGACTCCAGTGGCATGGAGAGCACGGGACCCACGTCTGGGCATACCCGTCCCACTCGGGGTGACAAATGCAAAAAGAACAATTGATGGACAGAATGCAGAACAATGTCATACATTCACCCCAGTACAGAGATCTGGGCCTAAATCCATTGTTTTTTTGCTCACCATGCCATTCCAGTTTGGACCCAGCCATATTCAAATCAGTCTTGACCCTGCGCCCCAATGGGAACAGTCCAGTCCGAACTGCCAGGCCAGGACCTCCCTGGACTGTAAACAAGCATCCTAGGACCGGTTTCGGGCTTTCAGCCCTCATCAGCCAGGATAGCTTGACTCCAGTGGCATGGAGAGCACGGGACCCACGTCTGGGCATACCCGTCCCACTCGGGGTGACAAATGTAAAAAGAACAATTGATGGACAGAATGCAGAACAATGTCATACATTCACCCCAGTACAGAGATCTGGGCCTAAATCCATCTTTTTTTTGCTCACCATGCCATTCAAGTTGGGACCCAGCCATATGTAAATCAGTCTTGACCCTGCACCCCAATGGGAACAGTCCAGCCCGAACTGCCAGGCCAGGTCCTCCCTGGACTGGAAACAAGCATCCTAGGACCGGTTTCGGGCTTTCAGCCCTCATCAGCCAGGATAGCTTGACTCCAGTGGCATGGAGAGCACGGGACCCACGTCTGGGCATACCCGTCCCACTCGGGGTGACAAATGCAAAAAGAACAATTGATGGACAGAATGCAGAACAATGTCATACATTCACCCCAGTACAGAGATCTGGGCCTAAATCCATCGTTTTTTTTGCTCACCATGCCATTCCAGTTTGGACCCAGCCATATGCAAATCAGTCTTGACCCTGCGCCCCAACGGGAACAGTCCAGCCCGAACTGCCATGCCAGGTCCTCCCTGGACTGGAAACAAGCATCCTAGGACCGGTTTCGGGCTTTCAGCCCTCATCAGCCAGGATAGCTTGACTCCAGCGGCATGGAGAGCAAGGGACCCATGTCTGGGCATTTCCGTCCCACTCGGGTGACAAATGCAAAAAGAACAATTGATGGACAGAATGCAGAACAATGTCATACATTCACCCCAGTACAGAGATCTGGGCCTAAATCCATTGTTTGTTTGCTCACCTTGCCATTCCAGTTTGGGCCCAGCCATATGCAAATCAGTCTTGACCCTGCGCCCCAATGGGAACAGTCCAGCCCGAACTGCCAGGCCAGGTCCTCCCTGGACTGGAAACAAGCATCCTAGGACCGGTTTCGGGCTTTCAGCCCTCATCAGCCAGGATAGCTTGACTCCAGTGGCATGGAGAGCACGGGACCCACGTCTGGGCATACCCGTCCCACTCGGGGTGACAAATGCAAAAAGAACAATTGATGGACAGAATGCAGAACAATGTCATACATTCACCCCAGTACAGAGATCTGGGCCTAAATCCATCGTTTTTGCTCACCATGCCATTCCAGTTTGGACCCAGCCATATGCAAATCAGTCTTGACCCTGCGCCCCAATGGGAACAGCCCAGCCCGAACTGCCAGGCCAGGTCCTCCCTGGACTGGAAACAAGCATCCTAGGACCGGTTTCGGGCTTTCAGCCCTCATCAGCCAGGATAGCTTGACTCCAGTGGCATGGAGAGCACGGGACCCATGTCTGGGCATTCCCGTCCCACTCGGGGTGACAAATGCAAAAAGAACAATTGATGGACAGAATGCAGAACAATGTCATACATTCACCCCAGTACAGAGATCTGGGCCTAAATCCATCGTTTGTTTGCTCACCTTGCCATTCCAGTTTGGGCCCAGCCATATGCAAATCAGTCTTGACCCTGCGCCCCAATGGGAACAGTCCAGCCCGAACTGCCAGGCCAGGTCCTCCCTGGACTGGAAACAAGCATCCTAGGACCGGTTTTGGGCTTTCAGCCCTCATCAGCCAGGATAGCTTGACTCCAGTGGCAGGGAGACCACGGGACCCACGTCTGGGCATACCCGTCCCACTCGGGGTGACAAATGCAAAAAGAACAATTGATGGACAGAATGCAGAACAATGTCATACATTCACCCTAGTACAGAGATCTGGGCCTAAATCCATCGTTTTTTTGCTCACCATGCCATTCCAGTTTGGACCCAGCCATATGCAAATCAGTCTTGACCCTGCGCCCCAATGGGAACAGTCCAGCCCGAACTGCCAGGCCAGGTCCTCCCTGGACTGGAAACAAGCATCCTAGGACTGGTTTCGGGCTTTCAGCCCTCATCAGCCAGGATAGCTTGACTCCAGTGGCATGGAGAGCACGGGACCCACGTCTGGGCATACCCGTCCCACTCGGGGTGACAAATGCAAAAAGAACAATTGATGGACAGAATGCAGAACAATGTCATACATTCACCCCAGTACAGAGATCTGGGCCTAAATCCATCGTTTTTTGCTCACCATGCCATTCCAGTTTGGACCCAGCCATATGCAAATCAGTCTTGACCCTGCGCCCCAATGGGAACAGTCCAGCCCGAACTGCCAGGCCAGGTCCTCCCTGGACTGGAAACAAGCATCCTAGGACCGGTTTCGGGCTTTCAGCCCTCATCAGCCAGGATAGCTTGACTCCAGTGGCATGGAGAGCACGGGACCCACGTCTGGGCATACCCGTCCCACTCGGGGTGACAAATGCAAAAAGAACAATTGATGGACAGAATGCAGAACAATGTCATACATTCACCCCAGTACAGAGATCTGGGCCTAAATCCATCGTTTTTTGCTCACCATGCCATTCCAGTTTGGACCCAGCCATATGCAAATCAGTCTTGACCCTGCGCCCCAATGGGAACAGTCCAGCCCGAACTGCCAGGCCAGGTCCTCCCTGGACTGGAAACAAGCATCCTAGGACCGGTTTCGGGCTTTCAGCCCTCATCAGCCAGGATAGCTTGACTCCAGTGGCATGGAGAGCACGGGACCCACGTCTGGGCATACCCGTCCCACTCGGGGTGACAAATGCAAAAAGAACAATTGATGGACAGAATGCAGAACAATGTCATACATTCACCCCAGTACAGAGATCTGGGCCTAAATCCATTGTTTTTTTGCTCACCATGCCATTCCAGTTTGGACCCAGCCATATGTAAATCAGTCTTGACCCTGCGCCCCAATGGGAATCAGTCCAGCCCGAACTGCCAGGCCAGGTCCTCCCTGGACTGGAAACAAGCATCCTAGGACCGGTTTCGGGCTTTCAGCCCTCATCAGCCAGGATAGCTTGACTCCAGTGGCATGGAGAGCACGGGACCCACGTCTGGGCATACCCGTCCCACTCGGGGTGACAAATGCAAAAAGAACAATTGATGGACAGAATGCAGAACAATGTCATACATTCACCCCAGTACAGAGATCTGGGCCTAAATCCATCGTTTTTTTGCTCACCATGCCATTCCAGTTTGGACCCAGCCATATGCAAATCAGTCTTGACCCTGCGCCCCAATGGGAACAGTCCAGCCCGAACTGCCAGGCCAGGTCCTCCCTGGACTGGAAACAAGCATCCTAGGACCGGTTTCGGGCTTTCAGCCCTCATCAGCCAGGATAGCTTGACTCCAGTGGCATGGAGAGCACGGGACCCACGTCTGGGCATACCCGTCCCACTCGGGGTGACAAATGCAAAAAGAACAATTGATGGACAGAATGCAGAACAATGTCATACATTCACCCCAGTACAGAGATCTGGGCCTAAATCCATCGTTTTTTTGCTCACCATGCCATTCCAGTTTGGACCCAGCCATATGCAAATCAGTCTTGACCCTGCGCCCCAATGGGAACAGTCCAGCCCGAACTGCCAGGCCAGGTCCTCCCTGGACTGGAAACAAGCATCCTAGGACCGGTTTCGGGCTTTCAGCCCTCATCAGCCAGGATAGCTTGACTCCAGTGGCATGGAGAGCACGGGACCCACGTCTGGGCATACCCGTCCCACTCGGGGTGACAAATGCAAAAAGAACAATTGATGGACAGAATGCAGAACAATGTCATACATTCACCCCAGTACAGAGATCTGGGCCTAAATCCATCGTTTTTGCTCACCATGCCATTCCAGTTTGGACCCAGCCATATGCAAATCAGTCTTGACCCTGCGCCCCAATGGGAACAGTCCAGCCCGAACTGCCAGGCCAGGTCCTCCCTGGACTGGAAACAAGCATCCTAGGACCGGTTTCGGGCTTTCAGCCCTCATCAGCCAGGATAGCTTGACTCCAGTGGCATGGAGAGCACGGGACCCACGTCTGGGCATACCCGTCCCACTCGGGGTGACAAATGCAAAAAGAACAATTGATGGACAGAATGCAGAACAATGTCATACATTCACCCCAGTACAGAGATCTGGGCCTAAATCCATCGTTTTTTTGCTCACCATGCCATTCCAGTTTGGACCCAGCCATATGCAAATCAGTCTTGACCCTGCGCCCCAATGGGAACAGTCCAGCCCGAACTGCCAGGCCAGGTCCTCCCTGGACTGGAAACAAGCATCCTAGGACCGGTTTCGGGCTTTCAGCCCTCATCAGCCAGGATAGCTTGACTCCAGTGGCATGGAGAGCACGGGACCCACGTCTGGGCATACCCGTCCCACTCGGGGTGACAAATGCAAAAAGAACAATTGATGGACAGAATGCAGAACAATGTCATACATTCACCCCAGTACAGAGATCTGGGCCTAAATCCATCGTTTTTTTGCTCACCATGCCATTCCAGTTTGGACCCAGCCATATGCAAATCAGTCTTGACCCTGCGCCCCAATGGGAACAGTCCAGCCCGAACTGCCAGGCCAGGTCCTCCCTGGACTGGAAACAAGCATCCTAGGACCGGTTTCGGGCTTTCAGCCCTCATCAGCCAGGATAGCTTGACTCCAGTGGCATGGAGAGCACGGGACCCACGTCTGGGCATACCCGTCCCACTCGGGGTGACAAATGCAAAAAGAACAATTGATGGACAGAATGCAGAACAATGTCATACATTCACCCCAGTACAGAGATCTGGGCCTAAATCCATCGTTTTTTGCTCACCATGCCATTCCAGTTTGGACCCAGCCATATGCAAATCAGTCTTGACCCTGCGCCCCAATGGGAACAGTCCAGCCCGAACTGCCAGGCCAGGTCCTCCCTGGACTGGAAACAAGCATCCTAGGACCGGTTTCGGGCTTTCAGCCCTCATCAGCCAGGATAGCTTGACTCCAGTGGCATGGAGAGCACGGGACCCACGTCTGGGCATACCCGTCCCACTCGGGGTGACAAATGCAAAAAGAACAATTGATGGACAGAATGCAGAACAATGTCATACATTCACCCCAGTACAGAGATCTGGGCCTAAATCCATCGTTTTTTTGCTCACCATGCCATTCCAGTTTGGACCCAGCCATATGCAAATCAGTCTTGACCCTGCGCCCCAATGGGAACAGTCCAGCCCGAACTGCCAGGCCAGGTCCTCCCTGGACTGGAAACAAGCATCCTAGGACCGGTTTCGGGCTTTCAGCCCTCATCAGCCAGGATAGCTTGACTCCAGTGGCATGGAGAGCACGGGACCCACGTCTGGGCATACCCGTCCCACTCGGGGTGACAAATGCAAAAAGAACAATTGATGGACAGAATGCAGAACAATGTCATACATTCACCCCAGTACAGAGATCTGGGCCTAAATCCATCGTTTTTTTGCTCACCATGCCATTCCAGTTTGGACCCAGCCATATGCAAATCAGTCTTGACCCTGCGCCCCAATGGGAACAGTCCAGCCCGAACTGCCAGGCCAGGTCCTCCCTGGACTGGAAACAAGCATCCTAGGACCGGTTTCGGGCTTTCAGCCCTCATCAGCCAGGATAGCTTGACTCCAGTGGCATGGAGAGCACGGGACCCACGTCTGGGCATACCCGTCCCACTCGGGGTGACAAATGCAAAAAGAACAATTGATGGACAGAATGCAGAACAATGTCATACATTCACCCCAGTACAGAGATCTGGGCCTAAATCCATCGTTTTTTTGCTCACCATGCCATTCCAGTTTGGACCCAGCCATATGCAAATCAGTCTTGACCCTGCGCCCCAATGGGAACAGTCCAGCCCGAACTGCCAGGCCAGGTCCTCCCTGGACTGGAAACAAGCATCCTAGGACCGGTTTCGGGCTTTCAGCCCTCATCAGCCAGGATAGCTTGACTCCAGTGGCATGGAGAGCACGGGACCCACGTCTGGGCATACCCGTCCCACTCGGGGTGACAAATGCAAAAAGAACAATTGATGGACAGAATGCAGAACAATGTCATACATTCACCCCAGTACAGAGATCTGGGCCTAAATCCATCGTTTTTTTGCTCACCATGCCATTCCAGTTTGGACCCAGCCATATGCAAATCAGTCTTGACCCTGCGCCCCAATGGGAACAGTCCAGCCCGAACTGCCAGGCCAGGTCCTCCCTGGACTGGAAACAAGCATCCTAGGACCGGTTTCGGGCTTTCAGCCCTCATCAGCCAGGATAGCTTGACTCCAGTGGCATGGAGAGCACGGGACCCACGTCTGGGCATACCCGTCCCACTCGGGGTGACAAATGCAAAAAGAACAATTGATGGACAGAATGCAGAACAATGTCATACATTCACCCCAGTACAGAGATCTGGGCCTAAATCCATCGTTTTTTTGCTCACCATGCCATTCCAGTTTGGACCCAGCCATATGCAAATCAGTCTTGACCCTGCGCCCCAATGGGAACAGTCCAGCCCGAACTGCCAGGCCAGGTCCTCCCTGGACTGGAAACAAGCATCCTAGGACCGGTTTCGGGCTTTCAGCCCTCATCAGCCAGGATAGCTTGACTCCAGTGGCATGGAGAGCACGGGACCCACGTCTGGGCATACCCGTCCCACTCGGGGTGACAAATGCAAAAAGAACAATTGATGGACAGAATGCAGAACAATGTCATACATTCACCCCAGTACAGAGATCTGGGCCTAAATCCATCGTTTTTTTGCTCACCATGCCATTCCAGTTTGGACCCAGCCATATGCAAATCAGTCTTGACCCTGCGCCCCAATGGGAACAGTCCAGCCCGAACTGCCAGGCCAGGTCCTCCCTGGACTGGAAACAAGCATCCTAGGACCGGTTTCGGGCTTTCAGCCCTCATCAGCCAGGATAGCTTGACTCCAGTGGCATGGAGAGCACGGGACCCACGTCTGGGCATACCCGTCCCACTCGGGGTGACAAATGCAAAAAGAACAATTGATGGACAGAATGCAGAACAATGTCATACATTCACCCCAGTACAGAGATCTGGGCCTAAATCCATCGTTTTTTTGCTCACCATGCCATTCCAGTTTGGACCCAGCCATATGCAAATCAGTCTTGACCCTGCGCCCCAATGGGAACAGTCCAGCCCGAACTGCCAGGCCAGGTCCTCCCTGGACTGGAAACAAGCATCCTAGGACCGGTTTCGGGCTTTCAGCCCTCATCAGCCAGGATAGCTTGACTCCAGTGGCATGGAGAGCACGGGACCCACGTCTGGGCATACCCGTCCCACTCGGGGTGACAAATGCAAAAAGAACAATTGATGGACAGAATGCAGAACAATGTCATACATTCACCCCAGTACAGAGATCTGGGCCTAAATCCATCGTTTTTTTGCTCACCATGCCATTCCAGTTTGGACCCAGCCATATGCAAATCAGTCTTGACCCTGCGCCCCAATGGGAACAGTCCAGCCCGAACTGCCAGGCCAGGTCCTCCCTGGACTGGAAACAAGCATCCTAGGACCGGTTTCGGGCTTTCAGCCCTCATCAGCCAGGATAGCTTGACTCCAGTGGCATGGAGAGCACGGGACCCACGTCTGGGCATACCCGTCCCACTCGGGGTGACAAATGCAAAAAGAACAATTGATGGACAGAATGCAGAACAATGTCATACATTCACCCCAGTACAGAGATCTGGGCCTAAATCCATCGTTTTTTTGCTCACCATGCCATTCCAGTTTGGACCCAGCCATATGCAAATCAGTCTTGACCCTGCGCCCCAATGGGAACAGTCCAGCCCGAACTGCCAGGCCAGGTCCTCCCTGGACTGGAAACAAGCATCCTAGGACCGGTTTCGGGCTTTCAGCCCTCATCAGCCAGGATAGCTTGACTCCAGTGGCATGGAGAGCACGGGACCCACGTCTGGGCATACCCGTCCCACTCGGGGTGACAAATGCAAAAAGAACAATTGATGGACAGAATGCAGAACAATGTCATACATTCACCCCAGTACAGAGATCTGGGCCTAAATCCATCGTTTTTTTGCTCACCATGCCATTCCAGTTTGGACCCAGCCATATGCAAATCAGTCTTGACCCTGCGCCCCAATGGGAACAGTCCAGCCCGAACTGCCAGGCCAGGTCCTCCCTGGACTGGAAACAAGCATCCTAGGACCGGTTTCGGGCTTTCAGCCCTCATCAGCCAGGATAGCTTGACTCCAGTGGCATGGAGAGCACGGGACCCACGTCTGGGCATACCCGTCCCACTCGGGGTGACAAATGCAAAAAGAACAATTGATGGACAGAATGCAGAACAATGTCATACATTCACCCCAGTACAGAGATCTGGGCCTAAATCCATCGTTTTTTTGCTCACCATGCCATTCCAGTTTGGACCCAGCCATATGCAAATCAGTCTTGACCCTGCGCCCCAATGGGAACAGTCCAGCCCGAACTGCCAGGCCAGGTCCTCCCTGGACTGGAAACAAGCATCCTAGGACCGGTTTCGGGCTTTCAGCCCTCATCAGCCAGGATAGCTTGACTCCAGTGGCATGGAGAGCACGGGACCCACGTCTGGGCATACCCGTCCCACTCGGGGTGACAAATGCAAAAAGAACAATTGATGGACAGAATGCAGAACAATGTCATACATTCACCCCAGTACAGAGATCTGGGCCTAAATCCATCGTTTTTTTGCTCACCATGCCATTCCAGTTTGGACCCAGCCATATGCAAATCAGTCTTGACCCTGCGCCCCAATGGGAACAGTCCAGCCCGAACTGCCAGGCCAGGTCCTCCCTGGACTGGAAACAAGCATCCTAGGACCGGTTTCGGGCTTTCAGCCCTCATCAGCCAGGATAGCTTGACTCCAGTGGCATGGAGAGCACGGGACCCACGTCTGGGCATACCCGTCCCACTCGGGGTGACAAATGCAAAAAGAACAATTGATGGACAGAATGCAGAACAATGTCATACATTCACCCCAGTACAGAGATCTGGGCCTAAATCCATCGTTTTTTGCTCACCATGCCATTCCAGTTTGGACCCAGCCATATGCAAATCAGTCTTGACCCTGCGCCCCAATGGGAACAGTCCAGCCCGAACTGCCAGGCCAGGTCCTCCCTGGACTGGAAACAAGCATCCTAGGACCGGTTTCGGGCTTTCAGCCCTCATCAGCCAGGATAGCTTGACTCCAGTGGCATGGAGAGCACGGGACCCACGTCTGGGCATACCCGTCCCACTCGGGGTGACAAATGCAAAAAGAACAATTGATGGACAGAATGCAGAACAATGTCATACATTCACCCCAGTACAGAGATCTGGGCCTAAATCCATCGTTTTTTGCTCACCATGCCATTCCAGTTTGGACCCAGCCATATGCAAATCAGTCTTGACCCTGCGCCCCAATGGGAACAGTCCAGCCCGAACTGCCAGGCCAGGTCCTCCCTGGACTGGAAACAAGCATCCTAGGACCGGTTTCGGGCTTTCAGCCCTCATCAGCCAGGATAGCTTGACTCCAGTGGCATGGAGAGCACGGGACCCACGTCTGGGCATACCCGTCCCACTCGGGGTGACAAATGCAAAAAGAACAATTGATGGACAGAATGCAGAACAATGTCATACATTCACCCCAGTACAGAGATCTGGGCCTAAATCCATCGTTTTTTTGCTCACCATGCCATTCCAGTTTGGACCCAGCCATATGCAAATCAGTCTTGACCCTGCGCCCCAATGGGAACAGTCCAGCCCGAACTGCCAGGCCAGGTCCTCCCTGGACTGGAAACAAGCATCCTAGGACCGGTTTCGGGCTTTCAGCCCTCATCAGCCAGGATAGCTTGACTCCAGTGGCATGGAGAGCACGGGACCCACGTCTGGGCATACCCGTCCCACTCGGGGTGACAAATGCAAAAAGAACAATTGATGGACAGAATGCAGAACAATGTCATACATTCACCCCAGTACAGAGATCTGGGCCTAAATCCATCGTTTTTTTGCTCACCATGCCATTCCAGTTTGGACCCAGCCATATGCAAATCAGTCTTGACCCTGCGCCCCAATGGGAACAGTCCAGCCCGAACTGCCAGGCCAGGTCCTCCCTGGACTGGAAACAAGCATCCTAGGACCGGTTTCGGGCTTTCAGCCCTCATCAGCCAGGATAGCTTGACTCCAGTGGCATGGAGAGCACGGGACCCACGTCTGGGCATACCCGTCCCACTCGGGGTGACAAATGCAAAAAGAACAATTGATGGACAGAATGCAGAACAATGTCATACATTCACCCCAGTACAGAGATCTGGGCCTAAATCCATCGTTTTTTTGCTCACCATGCCATTCCAGTTTGGACCCAGCCATATGCAAATCAGTCTTGACCCTGCGCCCCAATGGGAACAGTCCAGCCCGAACTGCCAGGCCAGGTCCTCCCTGGACTGGAAACAAGCATCCTAGGACCGGTTTCGGGCTTTCAGCCCTCATCAGCCAGGATAGCTTGACTCCAGTGGCATGGAGAGCACGGGACCCACGTCTGGGCATACCCGTCCCACTCGGGGTGACAAATGCAAAAAGAACAATTGATGGACAGAATGCAGAACAATGTCATACATTCACCCCAGTACAGAGATCTGGGCCTAAATCCATCGTTTTTTTGCTCACCATGCCATTCCAGTTTGGACCCAGCCATATGCAAATCAGTCTTGACCCTGCGCCCCAATGGGAACAGTCCAGCCCGAACTGCCAGGCCAGGTCCTCCCTGGACTGGAAACAAGCATCCTAGGACCGGTTTCGGGCTTTCAGCCCTCATCAGCCAGGATAGCTTGACTCCAGTGGCATGGAGAGCACGGGACCCACGTCTGGGCATACCCGTCCCACTCGGGGTGACAAATGCAAAAAGAACAATTGATGGACAGAATGCAGAACAATGTCATACATTCACCCCAGTACAGAGATCTGGGCCTAAATCCATCGTTTTTTTGCTCACCATGCCATTCCAGTTTGGACCCAGCCATATGCAAATCAGTCTTGACCCTGCGCCCCAATGGGAACAGTCCAGCCCGAACTGCCAGGCCAGGTCCTCCCTGGACTGGAAACAAGCATCCTAGGACCGGTTTCGGGCTTTCAGCCCTCATCAGCCAGGATAGCTTGACTCCAGTGGCATGGAGAGCACGGGACCCACGTCTGGGCATACCCGTCCCACTCGGGGTGACAAATGCAAAAAGAACAATTGATGGACAGAATGCAGAACAATGTCATACATTCACCCCAGTACAGAGATCTGGGCCTAAATCCATCGTTTTTTGCTCACCATGCCATTCCAGTTTGGACCCAGCCATATGCAAATCAGTCTTGACCCTGCGCCCCAATGGGAACAGTCCAGCCCGAACTGCCAGGCCAGGTCCTCCCTGGACTGGAAACAAGCATCCTAGGACCGGTTTCGGGCTTTCAGCCCTCATCAGCCAGGATAGCTTGACTCCAGTGGCATGGAGAGCACGGGACCCACGTCTGGGCATACCCGTCCCACTCGGGGTGACAAATGCAAAAAGAACAATTGATGGACAGAATGCAGAACAATGTCATACATTCACCCCAGTACAGAGATCTGGGCCTAAATCCATCGTTTTTTTGCTCACCATGCCATTCCAGTTTGGACCCAGCCATATGCAAATCAGTCTTGACCCTGCGCCCCAATGGGAACAGTCCAGCCCGAACTGCCAGGCCAGGTCCTCCCTGGACTGGAAACAAGCATCCTAGGACCGGTTTCGGGCTTTCAGCCCTCATCAGCCAGGATAGCTTGACTCCAGTGGCATGGAGAGCACGGGACCCACGTCTGGGCATACCCGTCCCACTCGGGGTGACAAATGCAAAAAGAACAATTGATGGACAGAATGCAGAACAATGTCATACATTCACCCCAGTACAGAGATCTGGGCCTAAATCCATCGTTTTTTTGCTCACCATGCCATTCCAGTTTGGACCCAGCCATATGCAAATCAGTCTTGACCCTGCGCCCCAATGGGAACAGTCCAGCCCGAACTGCCAGGCCAGGTCCTCCCTGGACTGGAAACAAGCATCCTAGGACCGGTTTCGGGCTTTCAGCCCTCATCAGCCAGGATAGCTTGACTCCAGTGGCATGGAGAGCACGGGACCCACGTCTGGGCATACCCGTCCCACTCGGGGTGACAAATGCAAAAAGAACAATTGATGGACAGAATGCAGAACAATGTCATACATTCACCCCAGTACAGAGATCTGGGCCTAAATCCATCGTTTTTTTGCTCACCATGCCATTCCAGTTTGGACCCAGCCATATGCAAATCAGTCTTGACCCTGCGCCCCAATGGGAACAGTCCAGCCCGAACTGCCAGGCCAGGTCCTCCCTGGACTGGAAACAAGCATCCTAGGACCGGTTTCGGGCTTTCAGCCCTCATCAGCCAGGATAGCTTGACTCCAGTGGCATGGAGAGCACGGGACCCACGTCTGGGCATACCCGTCCCACTCGGGGTGACAAATGCAAAAAGAACAATTGATGGACAGAATGCAGAACAATGTCATACATTCACCCCAGTACAGAGATCTGGGCCTAAATCCATCGTTTTTTTGCTCACCATGCCATTCCAGTTTGGACCCAGCCATATGCAAATCAGTCTTGACCCTGCGCCCCAATGGGAACAGTCCAGCCCGAACTGCCAGGCCAGGTCCTCCCTGGACTGGAAACAAGCATCCTAGGACCGGTTTCGGGCTTTCAGCCCTCATCAGCCAGGATAGCTTGACTCCAGTGGCATGGAGAGCACGGGACCCACGTCTGGGCATACCCGTCCCACTCGGGGTGACAAATGCAAAAAGAACAATTGATGGACAGAATGCAGAACAATGTCATACATTCACCCCAGTACAGAGATCTGGGCCTAAATCCATCGTTTTTTTGCTCACCATGCCATTCCAGTTTGGACCCAGCCATATGCAAATCAGTCTTGACCCTGCGCCCCAATGGGAACAGTCCAGCCCGAACTGCCAGGCCAGGTCCTCCCTGGACTGGAAACAAGCATCCTAGGACCGGTTTCGGGCTTTCAGCCCTCATCAGCCAGGATAGCTTGACTCCAGTGGCATGGAGAGCACGGGACCCACGTCTGGGCATACCCGTCCCACTCGGGGTGACAAATGCAAAAAGAACAATTGATGGACAGAATGCAGAACAATGTCATACATTCACCCCAGTACAGAGATCTGGGCCTAAATCCATCGTTTTTTTGCTCACCATGCCATTCCAGTTTGGACCCAGCCATATGCAAATCAGTCTTGACCCTGCGCCCCAATGGGAACAGTCCAGCCCGAACTGCCAGGCCAGGTCCTCCCTGGACTGGAAACAAGCATCCTAGGACCGGTTTCGGGCTTTCAGCCCTCATCAGCCAGGATAGCTTGACTCCAGTGGCATGGAGAGCACGGGACCCACGTCTGGGCATACCCGTCCCACTCGGGGTGACAAATGCAAAAAGAACAATTGATGGACAGAATGCAGAACAATGTCATACATTCACCCCAGTACAGAGATCTGGGCCTAAATCCATCGTTTTTTGCTCACCATGCCATTCCAGTTTGGACCCAGCCATATGCAAATCAGTCTTGACCCTGCGCCCCAATGGGAACAGTCCAGCCCGAACTGCCAGGCCAGGTCCTCCCTGGACTGGAAACAAGCATCCTAGGACCGGTTTCGGGCTTTCAGCCCTCATCAGCCAGGATAGCTTGACTCCAGTGGCATGGAGAGCACGGGACCCACGTCTGGGCATACCCGTCCCACTCGGGGTGACAAATGCAAAAAGAACAATTGATGGACAGAATGCAGAACAATGTCATACATTCACCCCAGTACAGAGATCTGGGCCTAAATCCATCGTTTTTTTGCTCACCATGCCATTCCAGTTTGGACCCAGCCATATGCAAATCAGTCTTGACCCTGCGCCCCAATGGGAACAGTCCAGCCCGAACTGCCAGGCCAGGTCCTCCCTGGACTGGAAACAAGCATCCTAGGACCGGTTTCGGGCTTTCAGCCCTCATCAGCCAGGATAGCTTGACTCCAGTGGCATGGAGAGCACGGGACCCACGTCTGGGCATACCCGTCCCACTCGGGGTGACAAATGCAAAAAGAACAATTGATGGACAGAATGCAGAACAATGTCATACATTCACCCCAGTACAGAGATCTGGGCCTAAATCCATCGTTTTTTTGCTCACCATGCCATTCCAGTTTGGACCCAGCCATATGCAAATCAGTCTTGACCCTGCGCCCCAATGGGAACAGTCCAGCCCGAACTGCCAGGCCAGGTCCTCCCTGGACTGGAAACAAGCATCCTAGGACCGGTTTCGGGCTTTCAGCCCTCATCAGCCAGGATAGCTTGACTCCAGTGGCATGGAGAGCACGGGACCCACGTCTGGGCATACCCGTCCCACTCGGGGTGACAAATGCAAAAAGAACAATTGATGGACAGAATGCAGAACAATGTCATACATTCACCCCAGTACAGAGATCTGGGCCTAAATCCATCGTTTTTTTGCTCACCATGCCATTCCAGTTTGGACCCAGCCATATGCAAATCAGTCTTGACCCTGCGCCCCAATGGGAACAGTCCAGCCCGAACTGCCAGGCCAGGTCCTCCCTGGACTGGAAACAAGCATCCTAGGACCGGTTTCGGGCTTTCAGCCCTCATCAGCCAGGATAGCTTGACTCCAGTGGCATGGAGAGCACGGGACCCACGTCTGGGCATACCCGTCCCACTCGGGGTGACAAATGCAAAAAGAACAATTGATGGACAGAATGCAGAACAATGTCATACATTCACCCCAGTACAGAGATCTGGGCCTAAATCCATCGTTTTTTTGCTCACCATGCCATTCCAGTTTGGACCCAGCCATATGCAAATCAGTCTTGACCCTGCGCCCCAATGGGAACAGTCCAGCCCGAACTGCCAGGCCAGGTCCTCCCTGGACTGGAAACAAGCATCCTAGGACCGGTTTCGGGCTTTCAGCCCTCATCAGCCAGGATAGCTTGACTCCAGTGGCATGGAGAGCACGGGACCCACGTCTGGGCATACCCGTCCCACTCGGGGTGACAAATGCAAAAAGAACAATTGATGGACAGAATGCAGAACAATGTCATACATTCACCCCAGTACAGAGATCTGGGCCTAAATCCATCGTTTTTTTGCTCACCATGCCATTCCAGTTTGGACCCAGCCATATGCAAATCAGTCTTGACCCTGCGCCCCAATGGGAACAGTCCAGCCCGAACTGCCAGGCCAGGTCCTCCCTGGACTGGAAACAAGCATCCTAGGACCGGTTTCGGGCTTTCAGCCCTCATCAGCCAGGATAGCTTGACTCCAGTGGCATGGAGAGCACGGGACCCACGTCTGGGCATACCCGTCCCACTCGGGGTGACAAATGCAAAAAGAACAATTGATGGACAGAATGCAGAACAATGTCATACATTCACCCCAGTACAGAGATCTGGGCCTAAATCCATCGTTTTTTTGCTCACCATGCCATTCCAGTTTGGACCCAGCCATATGCAAATCAGTCTTGACCCTGCGCCCCAATGGGAACAGTCCAGCCCGAACTGCCAGGCCAGGTCCTCCCTGGACTGGAAACAAGCATCCTAGGACCGGTTTCGGGCTTTCAGCCCTCATCAGCCAGGATAGCTTGACTCCAGTGGCATGGAGAGCACGGGACCCACGTCTGGGCATACCCGTCCCACTCGGGGTGACAAATGCAAAAAGAACAATTGATGGACAGAATGCAGAACAATGTCATACATTCACCCCAGTACAGAGATCTGGGCCTAAATCCATCGTTTTTTGCTCACCATGCCATTCCAGTTTGGACCCAGCCATATGCAAATCAGTCTTGACCCTGCGCCCCAATGGGAACAGTCCAGCCCGAACTGCCAGGCCAGGTCCTCCCTGGACTGGAAACAAGCATCCTAGGACCGGTTTCGGGCTTTCAGCCCTCATCAGCCAGGATAGCTTGACTCCAGTGGCATGGAGAGCACGGGACCCACGTCTGGGCATACCCGTCCCACTCGGGGTGACAAATGCAAAAAGAACAATTGATGGACAGAATGCAGAACAATGTCATACATTCACCCCAGTACAGAGATCTGGGCCTAAATCCATCGTTTTTTTGCTCACCATGCCATTCCAGTTTGGACCCAGCCATATGCAAATCAGTCTTGACCCTGCGCCCCAATGGGAACAGTCCAGCCCGAACTGCCAGGCCAGGTCCTCCCTGGACTGGAAACAAGCATCCTAGGACCGGTTTCGGGCTTTCAGCCCTCATCAGCCAGGATAGCTTGACTCCAGTGGCATGGAGAGCACGGGACCCACGTCTGGGCATACCCGTCCCACTCGGGGTGACAAATGCAAAAAGAACAATTGATGGACAGAATGCAGAACAATGTCATACATTCACCCCAGTACAGAGATCTGGGCCTAAATCCATCGTTTTTTTGCTCACCATGCCATTCCAGTTTGGACCCAGCCATATGCAAATCAGTCTTGACCCTGCGCCCCAATGGGAACAGTCCAGCCCGAACTGCCAGGCCAGGTCCTCCCTGGACTGGAAACAAGCATCCTAGGACCGGTTTCGGGCTTTCAGCCCTCATCAGCCAGGATAGCTTGACTCCAGTGGCATGGAGAGCACGGGACCCACGTCTGGGCATACCCGTCCCACTCGGGGTGACAAATGCAAAAAGAACAATTGATGGACAGAATGCAGAACAATGTCATACATTCACCCCAGTACAGAGATCTGGGCCTAAATCCATCGTTTTTTTGCTCACCATGCCATTCCAGTTTGGACCCAGCCATATGCAAATCAGTCTTGACCCTGCGCCCCAATGGGAACAGTCCAGCCCGAACTGCCAGGCCAGGTCCTCCCTGGACTGGAAACAAGCATCCTAGGACCGGTTTCGGGCTTTCAGCCCTCATCAGCCAGGATAGCTTGACTCCAGTGGCATGGAGAGCACGGGACCCACGTCTGGGCATACCCGTCCCACTCGGGGTGACAAATGCAAAAAGAACAATTGATGGACAGAATGCAGAACAATGTCATACATTCACCCCAGTACAGAGATCTGGGCCTAAATCCATCGTTTTTTTGCTCACCATGCCATTCCAGTTTGGACCCAGCCATATGCAAATCAGTCTTGACCCTGCGCCCCAATGGGAACAGTCCAGCCCGAACTGCCAGGCCAGGTCCTCCCTGGACTGGAAACAAGCATCCTAGGACCGGTTTCGGGCTTTCAGCCCTCATCAGCCAGGATAGCTTGACTCCAGTGGCATGGAGAGCACGGGACCCACGTCTGGGCATACCCGTCCCACTCGGGGTGACAAATGCAAAAAGAACAATTGATGGACAGAATGCAGAACAATGTCATACATTCACCCCAGTACAGAGATCTGGGCCTAAATCCATCGTTTTTTTGCTCACCATGCCATTCCAGTTTGGACCCAGCCATATGCAAATCAGTCTTGACCCTGCGCCCCAATGGGAACAGTCCAGCCCGAACTGCCAGGCCAGGTCCTCCCTGGACTGGAAACAAGCATCCTAGGACCGGTTTCGGGCTTTCAGCCCTCATCAGCCAGGATAGCTTGACTCCAGTGGCATGGAGAGCACGGGACCCACGTCTGGGCATACCCGTCCCACTCGGGGTGACAAATGCAAAAAGAACAATTGATGGACAGAATGCAGAACAATGTCATACATTCACCCCAGTACAGAGATCTGGGCCTAAATCCATCGTTTTTTTGCTCACCATGCCATTCCAGTTTGGACCCAGCCATATGCAAATCAGTCTTGACCCTGCGCCCCAATGGGAACAGTCCAGCCCGAACTGCCAGGCCAGGTCCTCCCTGGACTGGAAACAAGCATCCTAGGACCGGTTTCGGGCTTTCAGCCCTCATCAGCCAGGATAGCTTGACTCCAGTGGCATGGAGAGCACGGGACCCACGTCTGGGCATACCCGTCCCACTCGGGGTGACAAATGCAAAAAGAACAATTGATGGACAGAATGCAGAACAATGTCATACATTCACCCCAGTACAGAGATCTGGGCCTAAATCCATCGTTTTTTTGCTCACCATGCCATTCCAGTTTGGACCCAGCCATATGCAAATCAGTCTTGACCCTGCGCCCCAATGGGAACAGTCCAGCCCGAACTGCCAGGCCAGGTCCTCCCTGGACTGGAAACAAGCATCCTAGGACCGGTTTCGGGCTTTCAGCCCTCATCAGCCAGGATAGCTTGACTCCAGTGGCATGGAGAGCACGGGACCCACGTCTGGGCATACCCGTCCCACTCGGGGTGACAAATGCAAAAAGAACAATTGATGGACAGAATGCAGAACAATGTCATACATTCACCCCAGTACAGAGATCTGGGCCTAAATCCATCGTTTTTTTGCTCACCATGCCATTCCAGTTTGGACCCAGCCATATGCAAATCAGTCTTGACCCTGCGCCCCAATGGGAACAGTCCAGCCCGAACTGCCAGGCCAGGTCCTCCCTGGACTGGAAACAAGCATCCTAGGACCGGTTTCGGGCTTTCAGCCCTCATCAGCCAGGATAGCTTGACTCCAGTGGCATGGAGAGCACGGGACCCACGTCTGGGCATACCCGTCCCACTCGGGGTGACAAATGCAAAAAGAACAATTGATGGACAGAATGCAGAACAATGTCATACATTCACCCCAGTACAGAGATCTGGGCCTAAATCCATCGTTTGTTTGCTCACCATGCCATTCCAGTTTGGACCCAGCCATATGCAAATCAGTCTTGACCCTGCGCCCCAATGGGAACAGTCCAGCCCGAACTGCCAGGCCAGGTCCTCCCTGGACTGGAAACAAGCATCCTAGGACCGGTTTCGGGCTTTCAGCCCTCATCAGCCAGGATAGCTTGACTCCAGTGGCATGGAGAGCACGGGACCCACGTCTGGGCATACCCGTCCCACTCGGGGTGACAAATGCAAAAAGAACAATTGATGGACAGAATGCAGAACAATGTCATACATTCACCCCAGTACAGAGATCTGGGCCTAAATCCATCGTTTTTTTGCTCACCATGCCATTCCAGTTTGGACCCAGCCATATGCAAATCAGTCTTGACCCTGCGCCCCAATGGGAACAGTCCAGCCCGAACTGCCAGGCCAGGTCCTCCCTGGACTGGAAACAAGCATCCTAGGACCGGTTTCGGGCTTTCAGCCCTCATCAGCCAGGATAGCTTGACTCCAGTGGCATGGAGAGCACGGGACCCACGTCTGGGCATACCCGTCCCACTCGGGGTGACAAATGCAAAAAGAACAATTGATGGACAGAATGCAGAACAATGTCATACATTCACCCCAGTACAGAGATCTGGGCCTAAATCCATCGTTTTTTTGCTCACCATGCCATTCCAGTTTGGACCCAGCCATATGCAAATCAGTCTTGACCCTGCGCCCCAATGGGAACAGTCCAGCCCGAACTGCCAGGCCAGGTCCTCCCTGGACTGGAAACAAGCATCCTAGGACCGGTTTCGGGCTTTCAGCCCTCATCAGCCAGGATAGCTTGACTCCAGTGGCATGGAGAGCACGGGACCCACGTCTGGGCATACCCGTCCCACTCGGGGTGACAAATGCAAAAAGAACAATTGATGGACAGAATGCAGAACAATGTCATACATTCACCCCAGTACAGAGATCTGGGCCTAAATCCATCGTTTTTTTGCTCACCATGCCATTCCAGTTTGGACCCAGCCATATGCAAATCAGTCTTGACCCTGCGCCCCAATGGGAACAGTCCAGCCCGAACTGCCAGGCCAGGTCCTCCCTGGACTGGAAACAAGCATCCTAGGACCGGTTTCGGGCTTTCAGCCCTCATCAGCCAGGATAGCTTGACTCCAGTGGCATGGAGAGCACGGGACCCACGTCTGGGCATACCCGTCCCACTCGGGGTGACAAATGCAAAAAGAACAATTGATGGACAGAATGCAGAACAATGTCATACATTCACCCCAGTACAGAGATCTGGGCCTAAATCCATCGTTTGTTTGCTCACCATGCCATTCCAGTTTGGACCCAGCCATATGCAAATCAGTCTTGACCCTGCGCCCCAATGGGAACAGTCCAGCCCGAACTGCCAGGCCAGGTCCTCCCTGGACTGGAAACAAGCATCCTAGGACCGGTTTCGGGCTTTCAGCCCTCATCAGCCAGGATAGCTTGACTCCAGTGGCATGGAGAGCACGGGACCCACGTCTGGGCATACCCGTCCCACTCGGGGTGACAAATGCAAAAAGAACAATTGATGGACAGAATGCAGAACAATGTCATACATTCACCCCAGTACAGAGATCTGGGCCTAAATCCATCGTCTTTTTGCTCACCATGCCATTCCAGTTTGGACCCAGCCATATGCAAATCAGTCTTGACCCTGCGCCCCAATGGGAACAGTCCAGCCCGAACTGCCAGGCCAGGTCCTCCCTGGACTGGAAACAAGCATCCTAGGACCGGTTTCGGGCTTTCAGCCCTCATCAGCCAGGATAGCTTGACTCCAGTGGCATGGAGAGCACGGGACCCACGTCTGGGCATACCCGTCCCACTCGGGGTGACAAATGCAAAAAGAACAATTGATGGACAGAATGCAGAACAATGTCATACATTCACCCCAGTACAGAGATCTGGGCCTAAATCCATTGTTTTTTTGCTCACCATGCCATTCCAGTTTGGACCCAGCCATATGCAAATCAGTCTTGACCCTGCGCCCCAATGGGAACAGTCCAGCCCGAACTGCCAGGCCAGGTCCTCCCTGGACTGGAAACAAGCATCCTAGGACCGGTTTCGGGCTTTCAGCCCTCATCAGCCAGGATAGCTTGACTCCAGTGGCATGGAGAGCACGGGACCCACGTCTGGGCATACCCGTCCCACTCGGGGTGACAAATGCAAAAAGAACAATTGATGGACAGAATGCAGAACAATGTCATACATTCACCCCAGTACAGAGATCTGGGCCTAAATCCATCGTTTTTTTGCTCACCATGCCATTCCAGTTTGGACCCAGCCATATGCAAATCAGTCTTGACCCTGCGCCCCAATGGGAACAGTCCAGCCCGAACTGCCAGGCCAGGTCCTCCCTGGACTGGAAACAAGCATCCTAGGACCGGTTTCGGGCTTTCAGCCCTCATCAGCCAGGATAGCTTGACTCCAGTGGCATGGAGAGCACGGGACCCACGTCTGGGCATACCCGTCCCACTCGGGGTGACAAATGCAAAAAGAACAATTGATGGACAGAATGCAGAACAATGTCATACATTCACCCCAGTACAGAGATCTGGGCCTAAATCCATCGTTTTTTGCTCACCATGCCATTCCAGTTTGGACCCAGCCATATGCAAATCAGTCTTGACCCTGCGCCCCAATGGGAACAGTCCAGCCCGAACTGCCAGGCCAGGTCCTCCCTGGACTGGAAACAAGCATCCTAGGACCGGTTTCGGGCTTTCAGCCCTCATCAGCCAGGATAGCTTGACTCCAGTGGCATGGAGAGCACGGGACCCACGTCTGGGCATACCCGTCCCACTCGGGGTGACAAATGCAAAAAGAGCAATTGATGGACAGAATGCAGAACAATGTCATACATTCACCCCAGTACAGAGATCTGGGCCTAAATCCATCGTTTTTTTGCTCACCATGCCATTCCAGTTTGGGCCCAGCCATATGCAAATCAGTCTTGACCCTGCGCCCCAATGGGAACAGTCCAGCCCGAACTGCCAGGCCAGGTCCTCCCTGGACTGGAAACAAGCATCCTAGGACCGGTTTCGGGCTTTCAGCCCTCATCAGCCAGGATAGCTTGACTCCAGTGGCATGGAGAGCACGGGACCCACGTCTGTGCATACCCGTCCCACTCGGGGTGACAAATGCAAAAAGAACAATTGATGGACAGAATGCAGAACAATGTCATACATTCACCCCAGTACAGAGATCTGGGCCTAAATCCATCGTTTTTGCTCACCATGCCATTCCAGTTTGGACCCAGCCATATGCAAATCAGTCTTGACCCTGCGCCCCAATGGGAACAGTCCAGCCCGAACTGCCAGGCCAGGTCCTCCCTGGACTGGAAACAAGCATCCTAGGACCGGTTTCGGGCTTTCAGCCCTCATCAGCCAGGATAGCTTGACTCCAGTGGCATGGAGAGCACGGGACCCACGTCTGGGCATACCCGTCCCACTCGGGGTGACAAATGCAAAAAGAACAATTGATGGACAGAATGCAGAACAATGTCATACATTCACCCCAGTACAGAGATCTGGGCCTAAATCCATCGTTTGTTTGCTCACCATGCCATTCCAGTTTGGGCCCAGCCATATGCAAATCAGTCTTGACCCTGCGCCCCAATGGGAACAGTCCAGCCCGAACTGCCAGGCCAGGTCCTCCCTGGACTGGAAACAAGCATCCTAGGACCGGTTTCGGGCTTTCAGCCCTCATCAGCCAGGATAGCTTGACTCCAGTGGCATGGAGAGCACGGGACCCACGTCTGGGCATACCCGTCCCACTCGGGGTGACAAATGCAAAAAGAACAATTGATGGACAGAATGCAGAACAATGTCATACATTCACCCCAGTACAGAGATCTGGGCCTAAATCCATCGTTTTTTGCTCACCATGCCATTCCAGTTTGGACCCAGCCATATGCAAATCAGTCTTGACCCTGCGCCCCAATGGGAACAGTCCAGCCCGAACTGCCAGGCCAGGTCCTCCCTGGACTGGAAACAAGCATCCTAGGACCGGTTTCGGGCTTTCAGCCCTCATCAGCCAGGATAGCTTGACTCCAGTGGCATGGAGAGCACGGGACCCACGTCTGGGCATACCCGTCCCACTCGGGGTGACAAATGCAAAAAGAACAATTGATGGACAGAATGCAGAACAATGTCATACATTCACCCCAGTACAGAGATCTGGGCCTAAATCCATCGTTTTTGCTCACCATGCCATTCCAGTTTGGACCCAGCCATATGCAAATCAGTCTTGACCCTGCGCCCCAATGGGAACAGTCCAGCCCGAACTGCCAGGCCAGGTCCTCCCTGGACTGGAAACAAGCATCCTAGGACCGGTTTCGGGCTTTCAGCCCTCATCAGCCAGGATAGCTTGACTCCAGTGGCATGGAGAGCACGGGACCCACGTCTGGGCATACCCGTCCCACTCGGGGTGACAAATGCAAAAAGAACAATTGATGGACAGAATGCAGAACAATGTCATACATTCACCCCAGTACAGAGATCTGGGCCTAAATCCATCGTTTTTTTGCTCACCATGCCATTCCAGTTTGGACCCAGCCATATGCAAATCAGTCTTGACCCTGCGCCCCAATGGGAACAGTCCAGCCCGAACTGCCAGGCCAGGTCCTCCCTGGACTGGAAACAAGCATCCTAGGACCGGTTTCGGGCTTTCAGCCCTCATCAGCCAGGATAGCTTGACTCCAGTGGCATGGAGAGCACGGGACCCACGTCTGGGCATACCCGTCCCACTCGGGGTGACAAATGCAAAAAGAACAATTGATGGACAGAATGCAGAACAATGTCATACATTCACCCCAGTACAGAGATCTGGGCCTAAATCCATCGTTTTTTTGCTCACCATGCCATTCCAGTTTGGACCCAGCCATATGCAAATCAGTCTTGACCCTGCGCCCCAATGGGAACAGTCCAGCCCGAACTGCCAGGCCAGGTCCTCCCTGGACTGGAAACAAGCATCCTAGGACCGGTTTCGGGCTTTCAGCCCTCATCAGCCAGGATAGCTTGACTCCAGTGGCATGGAGAGCACGGGACCCACGTCTGGGCATACCCGTCCCACTCGGGGTGACAAATGCAAAAGAACAATTGATGGACAGAATGCAGAACAATGTCATACATTCACCCCAGTACAGAGATCTGGGCCTAAATCCATCGTTTTTTTGCTCACCATGCCATTCCAGTTTGGACCCAGCCATATGCAAATCAGTCTTGACCCTGCGCCCCAATGGGAACAGTCCAGCCCGAACTGCCAGGCCAGGTCCTCCCTGGACTGGAAACAAGCATCCTAGGACCGGTTTCGGGCTTTCAGCCCTCATCAGCCAGGATAGCTTGACTCCAGTGGCATGGAGAGCACGGGACCCACGTCTGGGCATACCCGTCCCACTCGGGGTGACAAATGCAAAAGAACAATTGATGGACAGAATGCAGAACAATGTCATACATTCACCCCAGTACAGAGATCTGGGCCTAAATCCATCGTTTTTTTGCTCACCATGCCATTCCAGTTTGGACCCAGCCATATGCAAATCAGTCTTGACCCTGCGCCCCAATGGGAACAGTCCAGCCCGAACTGCCAGGCCAGGTCCTCCCTGGACTGGAAACAAGCATCCTAGGACCGGTTTCGGGCTTTCAGCCCTCATCAGCCAGGATAGCTTGACTCCAGTGGCATGGAGAGCACGGGACCCACGTCTGGGCATACCCGTCCCACTCGGGGTGACAAATGCAAAAAGAACAATTGATGGACAGAATGCAGAACAATGTCATACATTCACCCCAGTACAGAGATCTGGGCCTAAATCCATCGTTTGTTTGCTCACCATGCCATTCCAGTTTGGACCCAGCCATATGCAAATCAGTCTTGACCCTGCGCCCCAATGGGAACAGTCCAGCCCGAACTGCCAGGCCAGGTCCTCCCTGGACTGGAAACAAGCATCCTAGGACCGGTTTCGGGCTTTCAGCCCTCATCAGCCAGGATAGCTTGACTCCAGTGGCATGGAGAGCACGGGACCCACGTCTGGGCATACCCGTCCCACTCGGGGTGACAAATGCAAAAAGAACAATTGATGGACAGAATGCAGAACAATGTCATACATTCACCCCAGTACAGAGATCTGGGCCTAAATCCATCGTTTTTTGCTCACCATGCCATTCCAGTTTGGACCCAGCCATATGCAAATCAGTCTTGACCCTGCGCCCCAATGGGAACAGTCCAGCCCGAACTGCCAGGCCAGGTCCTCCCTGGACTGGAAACAAGCATCCTAGGACCGGTTTCGGGCTTTCAGCCCTCATCAGCCAGGATAGCTTGACTCCAGTGGCATGGAGAGCACGGGACCCACGTCTGGGCATACCCGTCCCACTCGGGGTGACAAATGCAAAAAGAACAATTGATGGACAGAATGCAGAACAATGTCATACATTCACCCCAGTACAGAGATCTGGGCCTAAATCCATCGTTTTTTGCTCACCATGCCATTCCAGTTTGGACCCAGCCATATGCAAATCAGTCTTGACCCTGCGCCCCAATGGGAACAGTCCAGCCCGAACTGCCAGGCCAGGTCCTCCCTGGACTGGAAACAAGCATCCTAGGACCGGTTTCGGGCTTTCAGCCCTCATCAGCCAGGATAGCTTGACTCCAGTGGCATGGAGAGCACGGGACCCACGTCTGGGCATACCCGTCCCACTCGGGGTGACAAATGCAAAAAGAACAATTGATGGACAGAATGCAGAACAATGTCATACATTCACCCCAGTACAGAGATCTGGGCCTAAATCCATCGTTTTTTGCTCACCATGCCATTCCAGTTTGGACCCAGCCATATGCAAATCAGTCTTGACCCTGCGCCCCAATGGGAACAGTCCAGCCCGAACTGCCAGGCCAGGTCCTCCCTGGACTGGAAACAAGCATCCTAGGACCGGTTTCGGGCTTTCAGCCCTCATCAGCCAGGATAGCTTGACTCCAGTGGCATGGAGAGCACGGGACCCACGTCTGGGCATACCCGTCCCACTCGGGGTGACAAATGCAAAAAGAACAATTGATGGACAGAATGCAGAACAATGTCATACATTCACCCCAGTACAGAGATCTGGGCCTAAATCCATCGTTTTTTTGCTCACCATGCCATTCCAGTTTGGACCCAGCCATATGCAAATCAGTCTTGACCCTGCGCCCCAATGGGAACAGTCCAGCCCGAACTGCCAGGCCAGGTCCTCCCTGGACTGGAAACAAGCATCCTAGGACCGGTTTCGGGCTTTCAGCCCTCATCAGCCAGGATAGCTTGACTCCAGTGGCATGGAGAGCACGGGACCCACGTCTGGGCATACCCGTCCCACTCGGGGTGACAAATGCAAAAAGAACAATTGATGGACAGAATGCAGAACAATGTCATACATTCACCCCAGTACAGAGATCTGGGCCTAAATCCATCGTTTTTTTGCTCACCATGCCATTCCAGTTTGGACCCAGCCATATGCAAATCAGTCTTGACCCTGCGCCCCAATGGGAACAGTCCAGCCCGAACTGCCAGGCCAGGTCCTCCCTGGACTGGAAACAAGCATCCTAGGACCGGTTTCGGGCTTTCAGCCCTCATCAGCCAGGATAGCTTGACTCCAGTGGCATGGAGAGCACGGGACCCACGTCTGGGCATACCCGTCCCACTCGGGGTGACAAATGCAAAAAGAACAATTGATGGACAGAATGCAGAACAATGTCATACATTCACCCCAGTACAGAGATCTGGGCCTAAATCCATCGTCTTTTTGCTCACCATGCCATTCCAGTTTGGACCCAGCCATATGCAAATCAGTCTTGACCCTGCGCCCCAATGGGAACAGTCCAGCCCGAACTGCCAGGCCAGGTCCTCCCTGGACTGGAAACAAGCATCCTAGGACCGGTTTCGGGCTTTCAGCCCTCATCAGCCAGGATAGCTTGACTCCAGTGGCATGGAGAGCACGGGACCCACGTCTGGGCATACCCGTCCCACTCGGGGTGACAAATGCAAAAAGAACAATTGATGGACAGAATGCAGAACAATGTCATACATTCACCCCAGTACAGAGATCTGGGCCTAAATCCATCGTTTTTTTGCTCACCATGCCATTCCAGTTTGGACCCAGCCATATGCAAATCAGTCTTGACCCTGCGCCCCAATGGGAACAGTCCAGCCCGAACTGCCAGGCCAGGTCCTCCCTGGACTGGAAACAAGCATCCTAGGACCGGTTTCGGGCTTTCAGCCCTCATCAGCCAGGATAGCTTGACTCCAGTGGCATGGAGAGCACGGGACCCACGTCTGGGCATACCCGTCCCACTCGGGGTGACAAATGCAAAAAGAACAATTGATGGACAGAATGCAGAACAATGTCATACATTCACCCCAGTACAGAGATCTGGGCCTAAATCCATCGTTTTTTGCTCACCATGCCATTCCAGTTGTGGACCCAGCCATATGCAAATCAGTCTTGACCCTGCGCCCCAATGGGAACAGTCCAGCCCGAACTGCCAGGCCAGGTCCTCCCTGGACTGGAAACAAGCATCCTAGGACCGGTTTCGGGCTTTCAGCCCTCATCAGCCAGGATAGCTTGACTCCAGTGGCATGGAGAGCACGGGACCCACGTCTGGGCATACCCGTCCCACTCGGGGTGACAAATGCAAAAAGAACAATTGATGGACAGAATGCAGAACAATGTCATACATTCACCCCAGTACAGAGATCTGGGCCTAAATCCATCGTTTTTTTGCTCACCATGCCATTCCAGTTTGGACCCAGCCATATGCAAATCAGTCTTGACCCTGCGCCCCAATGGGAACAGTCCAGCCCGAACTGCCAGGCCAGGTCCTCCCTGGACTGGAAACAAGCATCCTAGGACCGGTTTCGGGCTTTCAGCCCTCATCAGCCAGGATAGCTTGACTCCAGTGGCATGGAGAGCACGGGACCCACGTCTGGGCATACCCGTCCCACTCGGGGTGACAAATGCAAAAAGAACAATTGATGGACAGAATGCAGAACAATGTCATACATTCACCCCAGTACAGAGATCTGGGCCTAAATCCATCGTTTGTTTGCTCACCATGCCATTCCAGTTTGGACCCAGCCATATGCAAATCAGTCTTGACCCTGCGCCCCAATGGGAACAGTCCAGCCCGAACTGCCAGGCCAGGTCCTCCCTGGACTGGAAACAAGCATCCTAGGACCGGTTTCGGGCTTTCAGCCCTCATCAGCCAGGATAGCTTGACTCCAGTGGCATGGAGAGCACGGGACCCACGTCTGGGCATACCCGTCCCACTCGGGGTGACAAATGCAAAAAGAACAATTGATGGACAGAATGCAGAACAATGTCATACATTCACCCCAGTACAGAGATCTGGGCCTAAATCCATCGTTTTTTTGCTCACCATGCCATTCCAGTTTGGACCCAGCCATATGCAAATCAGTCTTGACCCTGCGCCCCAATGGGAACAGTCCAGCCCGAACTGCCAGGCCAGGTCCTCCCTGGACTGGAAACAAGCATCCTAGGACCGGTTTCGGGCTTTCAGCCCTCATCAGCCAGGATAGCTTGACTCCAGTGGCATGGAGAGCACGGGACCCACGTCTGGGCATACCCGTCCCACTCGGGGTGACAAATGCAAAAAGAACAATTGATGGACAGAATGCAGAACAATGTCATACATTCACCCCAGTACAGAGATCTGGGCCTAAATCCATCGTTTTTTTGCTCACCATGCCATTCCAGTTTGGACCCAGCCATATGCAAATCAGTCTTGACCCTGCGCCCCAATGGGAACAGTCCAGCCCGAACTGCCAGGCCAGGTCCTCCCTGGACTGGAAACAAGCATCCTAGGACCGGTTTCGGGCTTTCAGCCCTCATCAGCCAGGATAGCTTGACTCCAGTGGCATGGAGAGCACGGGACCCACGTCTGGGCATACCCGTCCCACTCGGGGTGACAAATGCAAAAAGAACAATTGATGGACAGAATGCAGAACAATGTCATACATTCACCCCAGTACAGAGATCTGGGCCTAAATCCATCGTTTTTTGCTCACCATGCCATTCCAGTTTGGACCCAGCCATATGCAAATCAGTCTTGACCCTGCGCCCCAATGGGAACAGTCCAGCCCGAACTGCCAGGCCAGGTCCTCCCTGGACTGGAAACAAGCATCCTAGGACCGGTTTCGGGCTTTCAGCCCTCATCAGCCAGGATAGCTTGACTCCAGTGGCATGGAGAGCACGGGACCCACGTCTGGGCATACCCGTCCCACTCGGGGTGACAAATGCAAAAAGAACAATTGATGGACAGAATGCAGAACAATGTCATACATTCACCCCAGTACAGAGATCTGGGCCTAAATCCATCGTTTTTTGCTCACCATGCCATTCCAGTTTGGACCCAGCCATATGCAAATCAGTCTTGACCCTGCGCCCCAATGGGAACAGTCCAGCCCGAACTGCCAGGCCAGGTCCTCCCTGGACTGGAAACAAGCATCCTAGGACCGGTTTCGGGCTTTCAGCCCTCATCAGCCAGGATAGCTTGACTCCAGTGGCATGGAGAGCACGGGACCCACGTCTGGGCATATCCGTCCCACTCGGGGTGACAAATGCAAAAAGAACAATTGATGGACAGAATGCAGAACAATGTCATACATTCACCCCAGTACAGAGATCTGGGCCTAAATCCATCGTTTGTTTGCTCACCATGCCATTCCAGTTTGGGCCCAGCCATATGCAAATCAGTCTTGACCCTGCGCCCCAATGGGAACAGTCCAGCCCGAACTGCCAGGCCAGGTCCTCCCTGGACTGGAAACAAGCATCCTAGGACCGGTTTCGGGCTTTCAGCCCTCATCAGCCAGGATAGCTTGACTCCAGTGGCATGGAGAGCACGGGACCCACGTCTGGGCATACCCGTCCCACTCGGGGTGACAAATGCAAAAGAACAATTGATGGACAGAATGCAGAACAATGTCATACATTCACCCCAGTACAGAGATCTGGGCCTAAATCCATCGTTTTTGCTCACCATGCCATTCCAGTTTGGACCCAGCCATATGCAAATCAGTCTTGACCCTGCGCCCCAATGGGAACAGTCCAGCCCGAACTGCCAGGCCAGGTCCTCCCTGGACTGGAAACAAGCATCCTAGGACCAGTTTCGGGCTTTCAGCCCTCATCAGCCAGGATAGCTTGACTCCAGTGGCATGGAGAGCACGGGACCCACGTCTGGGCATACCCGTCCCACTCGGGGTGACAAATGCAAAAAGAACAATTGATGGACAGAATGCAGAACAATGTCATACATTCACCCCAGTACAGAGATCTGGGCCTAAATCCATCGTGTTTTTGCTCACCATGCCATTCCAGTTTGGACCCAGCCATATGCAAATCAGTCTTGACCCTGCGCCCCAATGGGAACAGTCCAGCCCGAACTGCCAGGCCAGGTCCTCCCTGGACTGGAAACAAGCATCCTAGGACCGGTTTCGGGCTTTCAGCCCTCATCAGCCAGGATAGCTTGACTCCAGTGGCATGGAGAGCACGGGACCCACGTCTGGGCATACCCGTCCCACTCGGGGTGACAAATGCAAAAAGAACAATTGATGGACAGAATGCAGAACAATGTCATACATTCACCCCAGTACAGAGATCTGGGCCTAAATCCATCGTTTTTTTGCTCACCATGCCATTCCAGTTTGGACCCAGCCATATGCAAATCAGTCTTGACCCTGCGCCCCAATGGGAACAGTCCAGCCCGAACTGCCAGGCCAGGTCCTCCCTGGACTGGAAACAAGCATCCTAGGACCGGTTTCGGGCTTTCAGCCCTCATCAGCCAGGATAGCTTGACTCCAGTGGCATGGAGAGCACGGGACCCACGTCTGGGCATACCCGTCCCACTCGGGGTGACAAATGCAAAAAGAACAATTGATGGACAGAATGCAGAACAATGTCATACATTCACCCCAGTACAGAGATCTGGGCCTAAATCCATCGTTTTTTTGCTCACCATGCCATTCCAGTTTGGACCCAGCCATATGCAAATCAGTCTTGACCCTGCGCCCCAATGGGAACAGTCCAGCCCGAACTGCCAGGCCAGGTCCTCCCTGGACTGGAAACAAGCATCCTAGGACCGGTTTCGGGCTTTCAGCCCTCATCAGCCAGGATAGCTTGACTCCAGTGGCATGGAGAGCACGGGACCCACGTCTGGGCATACCCGTCCCACTCGGGGTGACAAATGCAAAAAGAACAATTGATGGACAGAATGCAGAACAATGTCATACATTCACCCCAGTACAGAGATCTGGGCCTAAATCCATCGTTTGTTTGCTCACCATGCCATTCCAGTTTGGACCCAGCCATATGCAAATCAGTCTTGACCCTGCGCCCCAATGGGAACAGTCCAGCCCGAACTGCCAGGCCAGGTCCTCCCTGGACTGGAAACAAGCATCCTAGGACCGGTTTCGGGCTTTCAGCCCTCATCAGCCAGGATAGCTTGACTCCAGTGGCATGGAGAGCACGGGACCCACGTCTGGGCATACCCGTCCCACTCGGGGTGACAAATGCAAAAAGAACAATTGATGGACAGAATGCAGAACAATGTCATACATTCACCCCAGTACAGAGATCTGGGCCTAAATCCATCGTGTTTTTGCTCACCATGCCATTCCAGTTTGGACCCAGCCATATGCAAATCAGTCTTGACCCTGCGCCCCAATGGGAACAGTCCAGCCCGAACTGCCAGGCCAGGTCCTCCCTGGACTGGAAACAAGCATCCTAGGACCGGTTTCGGGCTTTCAGCCCTCATCAGCCAGGATAGCTTGACTCCAGTGGCATGGAGAGCACGGGACCCACGTCTGGGCATACCCGTCCCACTCGGGGTGACAAATGCAAAAAGAACAATTGATGGACAGAATGCAGAACAATGTCATACATTCACCCCAGTACAGAGATCTGGGCCTAAATCCATCGTTTTTTTGCTCACCATGCCATTCCAGTTTGGACCCAGCCATATGCAAATCAGTCTTGACCCTGCGCCCCAATGGGAACAGTCCAGCCCGAACTGCCAGGCCAGGTCCTCCCTGGACTGGAAACAAGCATCCTAGGACCGGTTTCGGGCTTTCAGCCCTCATCAGCCAGGATAGCTTGACTCCAGTGGCATGGAGAGCACGGGACCCACGTCTGGGCATACCCGTCCCACTCGGGGTGACAAATGCAAAAAGAACAATTGATGGACAGAATGCAGAACAATGTCATACATTCACCCCAGTACAGAGATCTGGGCCTAAATCCATCGTTTTTGCTCACCATGCCATTCCAGTTTGGACCCAGCCATATGCAAATCAGTCTTGACCCTGCGCCCCAATGGGAACAGTCCAGCCCGAACTGCCAGGCCAGGTCCTCCCTGGACTGGAAACAAGCATCCTAGGACCGGTTTCGGGCTTTCAGCCCTCATCAGCCAGGATAGCTTGACTCCAGTGGCATGGAGAGCACGGGACCCACGTCTGGGCATACCCGTCCCACTCGGGGTGACAAATGCAAAAAGAACAATTGATGGACAGAATGCAGAACAATGTCATACATTCACCCCAGTACAGAGATCTGGGCCTAAATCCATCGTTTTTTTGCTCACCATGCCATTCCAGTTTGGACCCAGCCATATGCAAATCAGTCTTGACCCTGCGCCCCAATGGGAACAGTCCAGCCCGAACTGCCAGGCCAGGTCCTCCCTGGACTGGAAACAAGCATCCTAGGACCGGTTTCGGGCTTTCAGCCCTCATCAGCCAGGATAGCTTGACTCCAGTGGCATGGAGAGCACGGGACCCACGTCTGGGCATACCCGTCCCACTCGGGGTGACAAATGCAAAAAGAACAATTGATGGACAGAATGCAGAACAATGTCATACATTCACCCCAGTACAGAGATCTGGGCCTAAATCCATCGTTTTTTGCTCACCATGCCATTCCAGTTTGGACCCAGCCATATGCAAATCAGTCTTGACCCTGCGCCCCAATGGGAACAGTCCAGCCCGAACTGCCAGGCCAGGTCCTCCCTGGACTGGAAACAAGCATCCTAGGACCGGTTTCGGGCTTTCAGCCCTCATCAGCCAGGATAGCTTGACTCCAGTGGCATGGAGAGCACGGGACCCACGTCTGGGCATTCCCGTCCCACTCGGGGTGACAAATGCAAAAAGAACAATTGATGGACAGAATGCAGAACAATGTCATACATTCACCCCAGTACAGAGATCTGGGCCTAAATCCATCGTTTGTTTGCTCACCATGCCATTCCAGTTTGGGCCCAGCCATATGCAAATCAGTCTTGACCCTGCGCCCCAATGGGAACAGTCCAGCCCGAACTGCCAGGCCAGGTCCTCCCTGGACTGGAAACAAGCATCCTAGGACCGGTTTCGGGCTTTCAGCCCTCATCAGCCAGGATAGCTTGACTCCAGTGGCATGGAGAGCACGGGACCCACGTCTGGGCATACCCGTCCCACTCGGGGTGACAAATGCAAAAAGAACAATTGATGGACAGAATGCAGAACAATGTCATACATTCACCCCAGTACAGAGATCTGGGCCTAAATCCATCGTTTTTTGCTCACCATGCCATTCCAGTTTGGACCCAGCCATATGCAAATCAGTCTTGACCCTGCGCCCCAATGGGAACAGTCCAGCCCGAACTGCCAGGCCAGGTCCTCCCTGGACTGGAAACAAGCATCCTAGGACCGGTTTCGGGCTTTCAGCCCTCATCAGCCAGGATAGCTTGACTCCAGTGGCATGGAGAGCACGGGACCCACGTCTGGGCATACCCGTCCCACTCGGGGTGACAAATGCAAAAAGAACAATTGATGGACAGAATGCAGAACAATGTCATACATTCACCCCAGTACAGAGATCTGGGCCTAAATCCATCGTTTTTTGCTCACCATGCCATTCCAGTTTGGACCCAGCCATATGCAAATCAGTCTTGACCCTGCGCCCCAATGGGAACAGTCCAGCCCGAACTGCCAGGCCAGGTCCTCCCTGGACTGGAAACAAGCATCCTAGGACCGGTTTCGGGCTTTCAGCCCTCATCAGCCAGGATAGCTTGACTCCAGTGGCATGGAGAGCACGGGACCCACGTCTGGGCATACCCGTCCCACTCGGGGTGACAAATGCAAAAAGAACAATTGATGGACAGAATGCAGAACAATGTCATACATTCACCCCAGTACAGAGATCTGGGCCTAAATCCATCGTTTTTTTGCTCACCATGCCATTCCAGTTTGGACCCAGCCATATGCAAATCAGTCTTGACCCTGCGCCCCAATGGGAACAGTCCAGCCCGAACTGCCAGGCCAGGTCCTCCCTGGACTGGAAACAAGCATCCTAGGACCGGTTTCGGGCTTTCAGCCCTCATCAGCCAGGATAGCTTGACTCCAGTGGCATGGAGAGCACGGGACCCACGTCTGGGCATACCCGTCCCACTCGGGGTGACAAATGCAAAAAGAACAATTGATGGACAGAATGCAGAACAATGTCATACATTCACCCCAGTACAGAGATCTGGGCCTAAATCCATCGTTTTTTGCTCACCATGCCATTCCAGTTTGGACCCAGCCATATGCAAATCAGTCTTGACCCTGCGCCCCAATGGGAACAGTCCAGCCCGAACTGCCAGGCCAGGTCCTCCCTGGACTGGAAACAAGCATCCTAGGACCGGTTTCGGGCTTTCAGCCCTCATCAGCCAGGATAGCTTGACTCCAGTGGCATGGAGAGCACGGGACCCACGTCTGGGCATACCCGTCCCACTCGGGGTGACAAATGCAAAAAGAACAATTGATGGACAGAATGCAGAACAATGTCATACATTCACCCCAGTACAGAGATCTGGGCCTAAATCCATCGTTTTTTGCTCACCATGCCATTCCAGTTTGGACCCAGCCATATGCAAATCAGTCTTGACCCTGCGCCCCAATGGGAACAGTCCAGCCCGAACTGCCAGGCCAGGTCCTCCCTGGACTGGAAACAAGCATCCTAGGACCGGTTTCGGGCTTTCAGCCCTCATCAGCCAGGATAGCTTGACTCCAGTGGCATGGAGAGCACGGGACCCACGTCTGGGCATACCCGTCCCACTCGGGGTGACAAATGCAAAAAGAACAATTGATGGACAGAATGCAGAACAATGTCATACATTCACCCCAGTACAGAGATCTGGGCCTAAATCCATCGTGTTTTTGCTCACCATGCCATTCCAGTTTGGACCCAGCCATATGCAAATCAGTCTTGACCCTGCGCCCCAATGGGAACAGTCCAGCCCGAACTGCCAGGCCAGGTCCTCCCTGGACTGGAAACAAGCATCCTAGGACCGGTTTCGGGCTTTCAGCCCTCATCAGCCAGGATAGCTTGACTCCAGTGGCATGGAGAGCACGGGACCCACGTCTGGGCATACCCGTCCCACTCGGGGTGACAAATGCAAAAAGAACAATTGATGGACAGAATGCAGAACAATGTCATACATTCACCCCAGTACAGAGATCTGGGCCTAAATCCATCGTTTTTTGCTCACCATGCCATTCCAGTTTGGACCCAGCCATATGCAAATCAGTCTTGACCCTGCGCCCCAATGGGAACAGTCCAGCCCGAACTGCCAGGCCAGGTCCTCCCTGGACTGGAAACAAGCATCCTAGGACCGGTTTCGGGCTTTCAGCCCTCATCAGCCAGGATAGCTTGACTCCAGTGGCATGGAGAGCACGGGACCCACGTCTGGGCATACCCGTCCCACTCGGGGTGACAAATGCAAAAAGAACAATTGATGGACAGAATGCAGAACAATGTCATACATTCACCCCAGTACAGAGATCTGGGCCTAAATCCATCGTTTTTTGCTCACCATGCCATTCCAGTTTGGACCCAGCCATATGCAAATCAGTCTTGACCCTGCGCCCCAATGGGAACAGTCCAGCCCGAACTGCCAGGCCAGGTCCTCCCTGGACTGGAAACAAGCATCCTAGGACCGGTTTCGGGCTTTCAGCCCTCATCAGCCAGGATAGCTTGACTCCAGTGGCATGGAGAGCACGGGACCCACGTCTGGGCATACCCGTCCCACTCGGGGTGACAAATGCAAAAAGAACAATTGATGGACAGAATGCAGAACAATGTCATACATTCACCCCAGTACAGAGATCTGGGCCTAAATCCATCGTTTTTTTGCTCACCATGCCATTCCAGTTTGGACCCAGCCATATGCAAATCAGTCTTGACCCTGCGCCCCAATGGGAACAGTCCAGCCCGAACTGCCAGGCCAGGTCCTCCCTGGACTGGAAACAAGCATCCTAGGACCGGTTTCGGGCTTTCAGCCCTCATCAGCCAGGATAGCATGACTCCAGTGGCATGGAGAGCACGGGACCCACGTCTGGGCATACCCGTCCCACTCGGGGTGACAAATGCAAAAAGAACAATTGATGGACAGAATGCAGAACAATGTCATACATTCACCCCAGTACAGAGATCTGGGCCTAAATCCATCGTTTGTTTGCTCACCATGCCATTCCAGTTTGGACCCAGCCATATGCAAATCAGTCTTGACCCTGCGCCCCAATGGGAACAGTCCAGCCCGAACTGCCAGGCCAGGTCCTCCCTGGACTGGAAACAAGCATCCTAGGACCGGTTTCGGGCTTTCAGCCCTCATCAGCCAGGATAGCTTGACTCCAGTGGCATGGAGAGCACGGGACCCACGTCTGGGCATACCCGTCCCACTCGGGGTGACAAATGCAAAAAGAACAATTGATGGACAGAATGCAGAACAATGTCATACATTCACCCCAGTACAGAGATCTGGGCCTAAATCCATCGTGTTTTTGCTCACCATGCCATTCCAGTTTGGACCCAGCCATATGCAAATCAGTCTTGACCCTGCGCCCCAATGGGAACAGTCCAGCCCGAACTGCCAGGCCAGGTCCTCCCTGGACTGGAAACAAGCATCCTAGGACCGGTTTCGGGCTTTCAGCCCTCATCAGCCAGGATAGCTTGACTCCAGTGGCATGGAGAGCACGGGACCCACGTCTGGGCATACCCGTCCCACTCGGGGTGACAAATGCAAAAAGAACAATTGATGGACAGAATGCAGAACAATGTCATACATTCACCCCAGTACAGAGATCTGGGCCTAAATCCATCGTTTTTTTGCTCACCATGCCATTCCAGTTTGGACCCAGCCATATGCAAATCAGTCTTGACCCTGCGCCCCAATGGGAACAGTCCAGCCCGAACTGCCAGGCCAGGTCCTCCCTGGACTGGAAACAAGCATCCTAGGACCGGTTTCGGGCTTTCAGCCCTCATCAGCCAGGATAGCTTGACTCCAGTGGCATGGAGAGCACGGGACCCACGTCTGGGCATACCCGTCCCACTCGGGGTGACAAATGCAAAAAGAACAATTGATGGACAGAATGCAGAACAATGTCATACATTCACCCCAGTACAGAGATCTGGGCCTAAATCCATCGTTTGTTTGCTCACCATGCCATTCCAGTTTGGACCCAGCCATATGCAAATCAGTCTTGACCCTGCGCCCCAATGGGAACAGTCCAGCCCGAACTGCCAGGCCAGGTCCTCCCTGGACTGGAAACAAGCATCCTAGGACCGGTTTCGGGCTTTCAGCCCTCATCAGCCAGGATAGCTTGACTCCAGTGGCATGGAGAGCACGGGACCCACGTCTGGGCATACCCGTCCCACTCGGGGTGACAAATGCAAAAAGAACAATTGATGGACAGAATGCAGAACAATGTCATACATTCACCCCAGTACAGAGATCTGGGCCTAAATCCATCGTCTTTTTGCTCACCATGCCATTCCAGTTTGGACCCAGCCATATGCAAATCAGTCTTGACCCTGCGCCCCAATGGGAACAGTCCAGCCCGAACTGCCAGGCCAGGTCCTCCCTGGACTGGAAACAAGCATCCTAGGACCGGTTTCGGGCTTTCAGCCCTCATCAGCCAGGATAGCTTGACTCCAGTGGCATGGAGAGCACGGGACCCACGTCTGGGCATACCCGTCCCACTCGGGGTGACAAATGCAAAAAGAACAATTGATGGACAGAATGCAGAACAATGTCATACATTCACCCCAGTACAGAGATCTGGGCCTAAATCCATCGTTTTTTTGCTCACCATGCCATTCCAGTTTGGACCCAGCCATATGCAAATCAGTCTTGACCCTGCGCCCCAATGGGAACAGTCCAGCCCGAACTGCCAGGCCAGGTCCTCCCTGGACTGGAAACAAGCATCCTAGGACCGGTTTCGGGCTTTCAGCCCTCATCAGCCAGGATAGCTTGACTCCAGTGGCATGGAGAGCACGGGACCCACGTCTGGGCATACCCGTCCCACTCGGGGTGACAAATGCAAAAAGAACAATTGATGGACAGAATGCAGAACAATGTCATACATTCACCCCAGTACAGAGATCTGGGCCTAAATCCATCGTTTTTTGCTCACCATGCCATTCCAGTTGGGACCCAGCCATATGTAAATCAGTCTTGACCCTGCGCCCCAATGGGAACAGTCCAGCCCGAACTGCCAGGCCAGGTCCTCCCTGGACTGGAAACAAGCATCCTAGGACCGGTTTCGGGCTTTCAGCCCTCATCAGCCAGGATAGCTTGACTCCAGTGGCATGGAGAGCACGGGACCCACGTCTGGGCATACCCGTCCCACTCGGGGTGACAAATGCAAAAAGAACAATTGATGGACAGAATGCAGAACAATGTCATACATTCACCCCAGTACAGAGATCTGGGCCTAAATCCATCGTTTTTTGCTCACCATGCCATTCCAGTTTGGACCCAGCCATATGCAAATCAGTCTTGACCCTGCGCCCCAATGGGAACAGTCCAGCCCGAACTGCCAGGCCAGGTCCTCCCTGGACTGGAAACAAGCATCCTAGGACCGGTTTCGGGCTTTCAGCCCTCATCAGCCAGGATAGCTTGACTCCAGTGGCATGGAGAGCACGGGACCCACGTCTGGGCATATCCGTCCCACTCGGGGTGACAAATGCAAAAAGAACAATTGATGGACAGAATGCAGAACAATGTCATACATTCACCCCAGTACAGAGATCTGGGCCTAAATCCATTGTTTGTTTGCTCACCATGCCATTCCAGTTTGGGCCCAGCCATATGCAAATCAGTCTTGACCCTGCGCCCCAATGGGAACAGTCCAGCCCGAACTGCCAGGCCAGGTCCTCCCTGGACTGGAAACAAGCATCCTAGGACCGGTTTCAGGCTTTCAGCCCTCATCAGCCAGGATAGCTTGACTCCAGTGGCATGGAGAGCACGGGACCCACGTCTGGGCATACCCGTCCCACTCGGGGTGACAAATGCAAAAAGAACAATTGATGGACAGAATGCAGAACAATGTCATACATTCACCCCAGTACAGAGATCTGGGCCTAAATCCATCGTTTTTTTGCTCACCATGCCATTCCAGTTTGGACCCAGCCATATGCAAATCAGTCTTGACCCTGCGCCCCAATGGGAACAGTCCAGCCCGAACTGCCAGGCCAGGTCCTCCCTGGACTGGAAACAAGCATCCTAGGACCGGTTTCGGGCTTTCAGCCCTCATCAGCCAGGATAGCTTGACTCCAGTGGCATGGAGAGCACGGGACCCACGTCTGGGCATTTCCGTCCCACTCGGGGTGACAAATGCAAAAAGAACAATTGATGGACAGAATGCAGAACAATGTCATACATTCACCCCAGTACAGAGATCTGGGCCTAAATCCATCGTTTGTTTGCTCACCATGCCATTCCAGTTTGGGCCCAGCCATATGCAAATCAGTCTTGACCCTGCGCCCCAATGGGAACAGTCCAGCCCGAACTGCCAGGCCAGGTCCTCCCTGGACTGGAAACAAGCATCCTAGGACCGGTTTCGGGCTTTCAGCCCTCATCAGCCAGGATAGCTTGACTCCAGTGGCATGGAGACCACGGGACCCACGTCTGGGCATACCCGTCCCACTCGGGGTGACAAATGCAAAAAGAACAATTGATGGACAGAATGCAGAACAATGTCATACATTCACCCCAGTACAGAGATCTGGGCCTAAATCCATAGTTTTTTTGCTCACCATGCCATTCCAGTTTGGACCCAGCCATATGCAAATCAGTCTTGACCCTGCGCCCCAATGGGAACAGTCCAGCCCGAACTGCCAGGCCAGGTCCTCCCTGGACTGGAAACAAGCATCCTAGGACCGGTTTCGGGCTTTCAGCCCTCATCAGCCAGGATAGCTTGACTCCAGTGGCATGGAGAGCACGGGACCCACGTCTGGGCATACCCGTCCCACTCGGGGTGACAAATGCAAAAAGAACAATTGATGGACAGAATGCAGAACAATGTCATACATTCACCCCAGTACAGAGATCTGGGCCTAAATCCATCGTTTTTTGCTCACCATGCCATTCCAGTTTGGACCCAGCCATATGCAAATCAGTCTTGACCCTGCGCCCCAATGGGAACAGTCCAGCCCGAACTGCCAGGCCAGGTCCTCCCTGGACTGGAAACAAGCATCCGAGGACCGGTTTCGGGCTTTCAGCCCTCATCAGCCAGGATAGCTTGACTCCAGTGGCATGGAGAGCACGGGACCCACGTCTGGGCATACCCGTCCCACTCGGGGTGACAAATGCAAAAAGAACAATTGATGGGCAGAATGCAGAACAATGTCATACATTCACCCCAGTACAGAGATCTGGGCCTAAATCCATCGTTTTTTGCTCACCATGCCATTCCAGTTTGGACCCAGCCATATGCAAATCAGTCTTGACCCTGCGCCCCAATGGGAACAGTCCAGCCCGAACTGCCAGGCCAGGTCCTCCCTGGACTGGAAACAAGCATCCTAGGACCGGTTTTGGGCTTTCAGCCCTCATCAGCCAGGATAGCTTGACTCCAGTGGCATGGAGAGCACGGGACCCACGTCTGGGCATACCCGTCCCACTCGGGGTGACAAATGCAAAAAGAACAATTGATGGACAGAATGCAGAACAATGTCATACATTCACCCCAGTACAGAGATCTGGGCCTAAATCCATCGTTTTTTTGCTCACCATGCCATTCCAGTTTGGACCCAGCCATATTCAAATCAGTCTTGACCCTGCGCCCCAATGGGAACAGTCCAGCCCGAACTGCCAGGCCATGGTCCTCCCTGGACTGGAAACAAGCATCCTAGGACCGGTTTCGGGCTTTCAGCCCTCATCAGCCAGGATAGCTTGACTCCAGTGGCATGGAGAGCACGGGACCCACGTCTGGGCATACCCGTCCCACTCGGGGTGACAAATGTAAAAAGAACAATTGATGGACAGAATGCAGAACAATGTCATACATTCACCCCAGTACAGAGATCTGGGCCTAAATCCTTCGTTTTTTGCTCACCATGCCATTCCAGTTTGGACCCAGCCATATGTAAATCAGTCTTGACCCTGCACCCCAATGGGAACCTTCCAGCCCGAACTGCCAGGCCAGGTCCTCCCTGGACTGGAAACAAGCATCCTAGGACCGGTTTCGGGCTTTCAGCCCTCATCAGCCAGGATAGCTTGACTCCAGTGGCATGGAGAGCACGGGACCCACGTCTGGGCATACCCGTCCCACTCGGGGTGACAAATGCAAAAAGAACAATTGATGGACAGAATGCAGAACAATGTCATACATTCACCCCAGTACAGAGATCTGGGCCTAAATCCATCGTTTTTTGCTCACCATGCCATTCCAGTTTGGACCCAGCCATATGCAAATCAGTCTTGACCCTGCGCCCCAATGGGAACAGTCCAGCCCAAACTGCCAGGCCAGGTCCTCCCTGGACTGGAAACAAGCATCCTAGGACCGGTTTCGGGCTTTCAGCCCTCATCAGCCAGGATAGCTTGACTCCAGCGGCATGGAGAGCACGGGACCCATGTCTGGGCATTTCCGTCCCACTCGGGGTGACAAATGCAAAAAGAACAATTGATGGACAGAATGCAGAACAATGTCATACATTCACCCCAGTACAGAGATCTGGGCCTAAATCCATTGTTAGTTTGCTCACCATGCCATTCCAGTTTGGGCCCAGCCATATGCAAATCAGTCTTGACCCTGCGCCCCAATGGGAACAGTCCAGCCCGAACTGCCAGGCCAGGTCCTCCCTGGACTGGAAACAAGCATCCTAGGACCGGTTTCGGGCTTTCAGCCCTCATCAGCCAGGATAGCTTGACTCCAGTGGCATGGAGAGCACGGGACCCACGTCTGGGCATACCCGTCCCACTCGGGGTGACAAATGCAAAAAGAACAATTGATGGACAGAATGCAGAACAATGTCATACATTCACCCCAGTACAGAGATCTGGGCCTAAATCCATCGTTTTTTTGCTCACCATGCCATTCCAGTTTGGACCCAGCCATATTCAAATCAGTCTTGACCCTGCGCCTCAATGGGAACAGTCCAGCCCGAACTGCCAGGCCAGGACCTCCCTGGACTGGAAACAAGCATCCTAGGACCGGTTTCGGGCTTTCAGCCCTCATCAGCCAGGATAGCTTGACTCCAGTGGCATGGAGAGCACGGGACCCACGTCTGGGCATACCCGTCCCACTCGGGGTGACAAATGCAAAAAGAACAATTGATGGACAGAATGCAGAACAATGTCATACATTCACCCCAGTACAGAGATCTGGGCCTAAATCCATTGTTTTTTTGCTCACCATGCCATTCCAGTTTGGACCCAGCCATATGTAAATCAGTCTTGACCCTGCACCCCAATGGGAATCTTCCAGCCCGAACTGCCAGGCCAGGTCCTCCCTGGACTGGAAACAAGCATCCTAGGACCGGTTTCGGGCTTTCAGCCCTCATCAGCCAGGATAGCTTGACTCCAGTGGCATGGAGAGCACGGGACCCACGTCTGGGCATACCCGTCCCACTCGGGGTGACAAATGCAAAAAGAACAATTGATGGACAGAATGCAGAACAATGTCATACATTCACCCCAGTACAGAGATCTGGGCCTAAATCCATCGTTTTTTGCTCACCATGCCATTCCAGTTTGGACCCAGCCATATGCAAATCAGTCTTGACCCTGCGCCCCAATGGGAACAGTCCAGCCCGAACTGCCAGGCCAGGTCCTCCCTGGACTGGAAACAAGCATCCTAGGACCGGTTTCGGGCTTTCAGCCCTCATCAGCCAGGATAGCTTGACTCCAGCGGCATGGAGAGCACGGGACCCATGTCTGGGCATATCCGTCCCACTCGGGGTGACAAATGCAAAAAGAACAATTGATGGACAGAATGCAGAACAATGTCATACGTTCACCCCAGTACAGAGATCTGGGCCTAAATCCATTGTTTGTTTGCTCACCTTGCCATTCCAGTTTGGGCCCAGCCATATGCAAATCAGTCTTGACCCTGTGCCCCAATGGGAACAGTCCAGCCCGAACTGCCAGGCCAGGTCCTCCCTGGACTGGAAACAAGCATCCTAGGACCGGTTTCGGGCTTTCAGCCCTCATCAGCCAGGATAGCTTGACTCTAGTGGCATGGAGAGCACGGGACCCATGTCTGGGCATACCCGTCCCACTCGGGGTGCCAAATGCAAAAAGAACAATTGATGGACAGAATGCAGAACAATGTCATACATTCACCCCAGTACAGAGATCTGGGCCTAAATCCATCGTTTTTTGCTCACCATGCCATTCCAGTTTGGACCCAGCCATATGCAAATCAGTCTTGACCCTGCGCCGCAATGGGAACAGTCCAGCCCGAACTGCCAGGCCAGGTCCTTCCTGGACTGGAAACAAGCATCCTAGGATCGGTTTCAGGCTTTCAGCCCTCATCAGCCATGATAGCTTGACTCCAGTGGCATGGAGAGCACGGGACCCACGTCTGGGCATACCCGTCCCACTCGGGGTGACAAATGCAAAAAGAACAATTGATGGACAGAATGCAGAACAATGTCATACATTCACCCCAGTACAGAGATCTGGGACTAAATCCATCGTTTTTTTGCTCACAATGCCATTCCAGTTTGGACCCAGCCATATGCAAATCAGTCTTGACCCTGCGCCCCAATGGGTACAGTCCAGCCTGAACTGCCAGGCCAGGTCCTCCCTAGACTGTAAACAAGCATCCTAGGACCGGTTTCGGGCTTTCAGCCCTCATCAGCCAGGATAGCTTGACTCCAGTGGCATGGAGTGCACGGGACCCATGTCTGGGCATTTCCGTCCCACTCGAGGTGACAAATGCAAAAAGAACAATTGATGGACAGAATGCAGAACAATGTCATACATTCACCCCAGTACAGAGATCTGGGCCTAAATCCATCGTTTGTTTGCTCACCTTGCCATTCCAGTTTGGACCCAGCCATATGCAAATCAGTCTTGACCCTGCGCCCCAATGGGAACAGTCCAGCCCTAACTGCCAGGCCAGGTCCTCCCTTGCCTGGAAACAAGCATCCTAGGACCGGTTTCGGGCTTTCAGCCCTCATCAGCCAGGATAGCTTGACTCCAGTGGCATGGAGAGCACGGGACCCACGTCTGGGCATACCCTTCCCACTCGGGGTGACAAATGCAAAAAGAACAATTGATGGACAGAATGCAGAACAATGTCATACATTCACCCCAGTACAGAGATCGGGGCCTAAATCCATCGTCTTTTTGCTCACAATGCCATTCCAGTTTGGACCCAGCCATATGTATATCAGTCTTCACCCTGCGCCCCAATGGGAACAGTCCAGCCCGTACTGCCAGGTCAGGTCCTCCCTGGACTGGAAACAAGCATCCTAGGACCGGTTTCGGGCTTTCAGCCCTCATCAGCCAGGATAGCTTGACTCCAGTGGCATGGAGAGCACGGGACCCACGTCTGGGCATACCCGTCCCAGTCGGGGTTACAAATGCAAAAAGAACAATTGATGGACAGAATGCAGAACAATGTCATACATTCACCCCAGTACAGAGATCTGGGCCTAAATCCATTGTTTTTTTGCTCACCATGCCATTCCAGTTTGGACCCAGCCATATTCAAATCAGTCTTCACCCTGCGCCCCAATGGGAACAGTCCAGTCCGAACTGCCAGGCCAGGACCTCCCTGGACTGGAAACAAGCATCCTAGGACCGGTTTCGGGCTTTCAGCCCTCATCAGCCAGGATAGCTTGACTCCAGTGGCATGGAGAGCACGGGACCCACGTCTGGGCATACCCGTCCCACTCGGGGTGACAAATGTAAAAAGAACAATTGATGGACAGAATGCAGAACAATGTCATACATTCACCCCAGTACAGAGATCTGGGCCTAAATCCATCTTTTTTTGCTCACCATGCCATTCAAGTTTGTGACCCAGCCATATGTAAATCAGTCTTGACCCTGCACCCCAATGGGAACAGTCCAGCCCGAACTGCCAGGCCAGGTCCTCCCTGGACTGGAAACAAGCATCCTAGGACCGGTTTCGGGCTTTCAGCCCTCATCAGCCAGGATAGCTTGACTCCAGTGGCATGGAGAGCACGGGACCCACGTCTGGGCATTCCCGTCCCACTCGGGGTGACAAATGCAAAAAGAACAATTGATGGACAGAATGCAGAACAATGTCATACATTCACCCCAGTACAGAGATCTGGGCCTAAATCCATCGTTTTTTTGCTCACCATGTCATTCCAGTTTGGACCCAGCCATATGCAAATCAGTCTTGACCCTGCGCCCCAACGGGAACAGTCCAGCCCGAACTGCCATGCCAGGTCCTCCCTGGACTGGAAACAAGCATCCTAGGACCGGTTTCGGGCTTTCAGCCCTCATCAGCCAGGATAGCTTGACTCCAGCGGCATGGAGAGCACGGGACCCATGTCTGGGCATTTCCGTCCCACTCGGGTGACAAATGCAAAAAGAACAATTGATGGACAGAATGCAGAACAATGTCATACATTCACCCCAGTACAGAGATGTGGGCCTAAATCCATTGTTTGTTTGCTCACCTTGCCATTCCAGTTTGGGCCCAGCCATATGCAAATCAGTCTTGACCCTGCGCCCCAATGGGAACAGTCCAGCCCGAACTGCCAGGCCAGGTCCTCCCTGGACTGGAAACAAGCATCCTAGGACCGGTTTCAGGATTTCAGCCCTCATCAGCCAGGATAGCTTGACTCCAGTGGCATGGAGAGCACGGGACCCACGTCTGGGCATACCCGTCCCACTCGGGGTGACAAATGCAAAAAGAACAATTGATGGACAGAATGCAGAACAATGTCATACATTCACCCCAGTACAGAGATCTGGGCCTAAATCCATAGTTTTTTGCTCACCATGCCATTCCAGTTTGGACCCAGCCATATGCAGATCAGTCTTGACCCTGCGCCCCAATGGGAACAGTCCAGCCCGAACTGCCAGTCCAGGTCCTCCCTGGACTGGAAACAAGCATCCTAGGACCGGTTTCGGGCTTTCAGCCCTCATCAGCCAGGATAGCTTGACTCCAGTGGCATGGAGAGCACGGGACCCACGTCTGGGCATACCCGTCCCACTCGGGGTGACAAATGCAAAAAGAACAATTGATGGACAGAATGCAGAACAATGTCATACATTCACCCCAGTACAGAGATCTGGGCCTAAATCCATCGTTTTTTGCTCACCATGCCATTCCAGTTTGGACCCAGCCATATGCAAATCAGTCTTGACCCTGCGCCCCAATGGGAACAGTCCAGCCCGAACTGCCAGGCCAGGTCCTCCCTGGACTGGAAACTAGCATCCGAGGACCGGTTTCGGGCTTTCAGCCCTCATCAGCCAGGATAGCTTGACTCCAGTGGCATGGAGAGCACGGGACCCACGTCTGGGCATACCCGTCCCACTCGGGGTGACAAATGCAAAAAGAACAATTGATGGGCAGAATGCAGAACAATGTCATACATTCACACCAGTACAGAGATCTGGGCCTAAATCCATCGTTTTTGCTCACCATGCCATTCCAGTTTGGACCCAGCCATATGTAAATCAGTCTTGACCCTGCGCCCCAATGGGAACAGTCCAGCCCGAACTGCCAGGTCAGGTCCTCCCTGGACTGGAAACAAGCATCCTAGGACCGGTTTTGGGCTTTCAGCCCTCATCAGCCAGGATAGCTTGACTCCAGTGGCATGGAGAGCACGGGACCCACGTCTGGGCATACCCGTCCCACTCGGGGTTACAAATGCAAAAAGAACAATTGATGGACAGAATGCAGAACAATGTCATACATTCACCCCAGTACAGAGATCTGGGCCTAAAAACATTGTTTTTTTGCTCACCATGCCATTCCAGTTTGGACCCAGCCATATTCAAATCAGTCTTGACCCTGCGCACCAATGGGAACAGTCCAGCCCGAACTGCCGGGCCAGGACCTCCCTGGACTGGAAACAAGCATCCTAGGACCGGTTTCGGGCTTTCAGCCCTCATCAGCCAGGATAGCTTGACTCCATTGGCATGGAGAGCACGGGACCCACGTCTGGGCATACCCGTCCCACTCGGGGTGACAAATGTAAAAAGAACAATTGATGGACAGAATGCAGAACAATGTCATACATTCACCCCAGTACAGAGATCTGGGCCTAAATCCATCGTTTTTGCTCACCATGCCATTCCAGTTTGGACCCAGCCATATGTAAATCAGTCTTGACCCTGCACCCCAATGGGAACCTTCCAGCCCGAACTGCCAGGCCAGGTCCTCCCTGGACTGGAAACAAGCCTCCTAGGACCGGTTTCGGGCTTTCAGCCCTCATCAGCCAGGATAGCTTGACTCCAGCGGCATGGAGAGCACGGGACCCATGTCTGGGCATTTCCGTCCCACTCGGGTGACAAATGCAAAAAGAACAATTGATGGACAGAATGCAGAACAATGTCATACATTCACCCCAGTACAGAGATCTGGGGCTAAATCCATTGTTTGTTTGCTCACCTTGCCATTCCAGTTTGGGCCCAGCCATATGCAAATCAGTCTTGACCCTGCGCCCCAATGGGAACAGTCCAGCCCGAACTGCCAGGCCAGGTCCTCCCTGGACTGGAAACAAGCATCCTAGGACCGGTTTCAGGCTTTCAGCCCTCATCAGCCAGGATAGCTTGACTCCAGTGGCATGGAGAGCACGGGACCCACGTCTGGGCATACCCGTCCCACTCGGGGTGACAAATGCAAAAAGAACAATTGATGGACAGAATGCAGAACAATGTCATACATTCACCCCAGTACAGAGATCTGGGCCTAAATCCATCGTTTTTGCTCACCATGCCATTCCAGTTTGGACCCAGCCATATGCAAATCAGTCTTGACCCTGCGCCCCAATGGGAACAGCCCAGCCCGAACTGCCAGGCCAGGTCCTCCCTGGACTGGAAACAAGCATCCTAGGACCAGTTTCGGGCTTTCAGCCCTCATCAGCCAGGATAGCATGACTCCAGTGGCATGGAGAGCACGGGACCCATGTCTGGGCTTTTCCGTCCCACTCGGGTGACAAATGCAAAAAGAACAATTGATGGACAGAATGCAGAACAATGTCATACATTCACCCCAGTACAGAGATCTGGGCCTAAATCCATCGTGTTTTTGCTCACCATGCCATTCCAGTTTGGACCCAGCCATATGCAAATCAGTCTTGACCCTGTGCCCCAATGGGAACAGTCCAGCCAGAACTGCCAGGCCAGGTTCTCCCTGGACTGGAAACAAGCATCCTAGGACCGGTTTCGGGCTTTCAGCCCTCATCAGCCAGGATAGCTTGACTCTAGTGGCAAGGAGAGCACGGGACCCATGTCTGGGCATACCCGTCCCACTCGGGGTGCCAAATGCAAAAAGAACAATTGATGGACAGAATGCAGAACAATGTCATACATTCACCCCAGTACAGAGATCTGGGCCTAAATCCATCGTTTTTTGCTCACCATGCCATTCCAGTTTGGACCCAGCCATATGCAAATCAGTCTTGACCCTGCACCGCAATGGGAACAGTCCAGCCCGAACTGCCAGGCCAGGTCCTCCCTGGACTGGAAACAAGCATCCTAGGACCGGTTTCAGGCTTTCAGCCCTCATCAGCCATGATAGCTTGACTCCAGTGGCATGGAGAGCACGGGACCCACGTCTGGGCATACCCGTCCCACTCGGGGTGACAAATGCAAAAAGAACAATTGATGGACAGAATGCAGAACAATGTCATACATTCACCCCAGTACAGAGATCTGGGCCTAAATCCATCGTTTTTTTGCTCACCATGCCATTCCAGTTTGGACCCAGCCATATGCAAATCAGTCTTGACCCTGCGCCCCAATGGGAACAGCCCAGCCCGAACTGCCAGGCCAGGTCCTCCCTGGACTGGAAATAAGCATCCTAGGACCGGTTTCGGGCTTTCAGCCCTCATCAGCCAGGATAGCTTGACTCCAGTGGCATGGAGAGCACGGGACCCATGTCTGGGCATTTCCGTCCCACTCGGGTGACAAATGCAAAAAGAACAATTGATGGACAGAATGCAGAACAATGTCATACATTCACCCCAGTACAGAGATCTGGGCCTAAATCCATTGTTTGTTTGCTCACCTTGCCATTCCAGTTTGGGCCCAGCCATATGCAAATCAGTCTTGACCCTGCGCCCCAATGGGAACAGTCCAGCCCGAACTGCCAGGCCAGGTCCTCCCTGGACTGGAAACAAGCATCCTAGGACCGGTTTTGGGCTTTCAGCCCTCATCAGCCAGGATAGCTTGACTCCAGTGGCATGGAGACCACGGGACCCACGTCTGGGCATACCCGTCCCACTCGGGGTGACAAATGCAAAAAGAACAATTGATGGACAGAATGCAGAACAATGTCATACATTCACCCCAGTACAGAGATCTGGGCCTAAATCCATAGTTTTTTTGCTCACCATGCCATTCCATTTTGGACCCAGCCATATGCAGATCAGTCTTGACCCTGCGCCCCAATGGGAACAGTCCAGCCCGAACTGCCAGGCCAGGTCCTCCCTGGACTGGAAACAAGCATCCTAGGACCGGTTTCGGGCTTTCAGCCCTCATCAGCCAGGATAGCTTGACTCCAGTGGCAATGGAGAGCACGGGACCCACGTCTGGGCATACCCGTCCCACTCGGGGTGACAAATGCAAAAAGAACAATTGATGGACAGAATGCAGAACAATGTCATACATTCACCCCAGTACAGAGATCTGGGCCTAAATCCATCGTTATTTGCTCACCATGCCATTCCAGTTTGGACCCAGCCATATGCAAATCAGTCTTGACCCTGTGCCCCAATGGGAACAGTCCAGCCCGAACTGCCAGGCCAGGTCCTCCCTGGACTGGAAACTAGCATCCGAGGACCGGTTTCGGGCTTTCAGCCCTCATCAGCCAGGATAGCTTGACTCCAGTGGCATGGAGAGCACGGGACCCACGTCTGGGCATACCCGTCCCACTCGGGGTGACAAATGCAAAAAGAACAATTGATGGGCAGAATGCAGAACAATGTCATACATTCACCCCAGTACAGAGATCGGGGCCTAAATCCATCGTTTTTTGCTCACCATGCCATTCCAGTTTGGACCCAGCCATATGTAAATCAGTCTTGACCCTGCGCCCCAATGGGAACAGTCCAGCCCGAACTGCCAGGTCAGGTCCTCCCTGGACTGGAAACAAGCATCCTAGGACCGGTTTTGGGCTTTCAGCCCTCATCAGCCAGGATAGCTTGACTCCAGTGGCATGGAGAGCACGGGACCCACGTCTGGGCATACCCGTCCCACTCGGGGTTACAAATGCAAAAAGAACAATTGATGGACAGAATGCAGAACAATGTCATACATTCACCCCAGTACAGAGATCTGGGCCTAAATCCATTGTTTTTTTGCTCACCATGCCATTCCAGTTTGGACCCAGCCATATTCAAATCAGTCTTGACCCTGCGCACCAATGGGAACAGTCCAGCCCGAACTGCCGGGCCATGACCTCCCTGGACTGGAAACAAGCATCCTAGGACCGGTTTCGGGCTTTCAGCCCTCATCAGCCAGGATAGCTTGACTCCATTGGCATGGAGAGCACGGGACCCACGTCTGGGCATACCCGTCCCACTCGGGGTGACAAATGTAAAAAGAACAATTGATGGACAGAATGCAGAACAATGTCATACATTCACCCCAGTACAGAGATCTGGGCCTAAATCCTTCGTTTTTTGCTCACCATGCCATTCCAGTTTGGACCCAGCCATATGTAAATCAGTCTTGACCCTGCACCCCAATGGGAACCTTCCAGCCCGAACTGCCAGGCCAGGTCCTCCCTGGACTGGAAACAAGCATCCTAGGACCGGTTTCGGGCTTTCAGCCCTCATCAGCCAGGATAGCTTGACTCCAGTGGCATTGAGAGCACGGGACCCACGTCTGGGCATACCCGTCCCACTCGGGGTGACAAATGCAAAAAGAACAATTGATGGACAGAATGCAGAACAATGTCATACATTCACCCCAGTACAGAGATCTGGGCCTAAATCCATCGTTTTTGCTCACCATGCCATTCCAGTTTGGACCCAGCCATATGCAAATCAGTCTTGACCCTGCGCCCCAATGGGAACAGTCCAGCCCAAACTGCCAGGCCAGGTCCTCCCTGGAATGGAAACAAGCATCCTAGGACCGGTTTCGGGCTTTCAGCCCTCATCAGCCAGGATAGCTTGACTCCAGCGGCATGGAGAGCACGGGACCCATGTCTGGGCATTTCCGTCCCACTCGGGTGACAAATGCAAAAAGAACAATTGATGGACAGAATGCAGAACAATGTCATACATTCACCCCAGTACAGAGATCTGGGGCTAAATCCATTGTTAGTTTGCTTACCTTGCCATTCCAGTTTGGGCCCAGCCATATGCAAATCAGTCTTGACCCTGCGCCCCAATGGGAACAGTCCAGCCCGAACTGCCAGGCCAGGTCCTCCCTGGACTGGAAACAAGCATCCTAGGACCGGTTTCAGGATTTCAGCCCTCATCAGCCAGGATAGCTTGACTCCAGTGGCATGGAGAGCACGGGACCCACGTCTGGGCATACCCGTCCCACTCGGGGTGACAAATGCAAAAAGAACAATTGATGGACAGAATGCAGAACAATGTCATACATTCACCCCAGTACAGAGATCTGGGCCTAAATCAATCGTTTTTTGCTCACCATGCCATTCCAGTTTGGACCCAGCCATATGCAAATCAGTCTTGACCCTGCGCCCCAATGGGAACAGCCCAGCCCGAACTGCCAGGCCAGGTCCTCCCTGGACTGGAAACAAGCATCCTAGGACCAGTTTCGGGCTTTCAGCCCTCATCAGCCAGGATAGCATGACTCCAGTGGCATGGAGAGCACGGGACCCATGTCTGGGCTTTTCCGTCCCACTCGGGTGACAAATGCAAAAAGAACAATTGATGGACAGAATGCAGAACAATGTCATACGTTCACCCCAGTACAGAGATCTGGGCCTAAATCCATTGTTTGTTTGCTCACCTTGCCATTCCAGTTTGGGCCCAGCCATATGAAATCAGTCTTGACCCTGTGCCCCAATGGGAACAGTCCAGCCCGAACTGCCAGGCCAGGTCCTCCCTGGACTGGAAACAAGCATCCTAGGACCGGTTTCGGGCTTTCAGCCCTCATCAGCCAGGATAGCTTGACTCTAGTGGCATGGAGAGCACGGGACCCATGTCTGGGCATACCCGTCCCACTCGGGGTGCCAAATGCAAAAAGAACAATTGATGGACAGAATGCAGAACAATGTCATACATTCACCCCAGTACAGAGATCTGGGCCTAAATCCATCGTTTTTTTGCTCACCATGCCATTCCAGTTTGGACCCAGCCATATGCAAATCAGTCTTGACCCTGCACCGCAATGGGAACAGTCCAGCCCGAACTGCCAGGCCAGGTCCTTCCTGGACTGGAAACAAGCATCCTAGGATCAGTTTCAGGCTTTCAGCCCTCATCAGCCATGATAGCTTGACTCCAGTGGCATGGAGAGCACGGGACCCACGTCTGGGCATACCCGTCCCACTCGGGGTGACAAATGCAAAAGAACAATTGATGGACAGAATGCAGAACAATGTCATACATTCACCCCAGTACAGAGATCTGGGACTAAATCCATCGTTTTTTTGCTCACAATGCCATTCCAGTTTGGACCCAGCCATATGCAAATCAGTCTTGACCCTGCGCCGCAATGGGTACAGTCCAGCCCGAACTGCCAGGCCAGGTCCTCCCTAGACTGTAAACAAGCATCCTAGGACCGGTTTCGGGCTTTCAGCCCTCATCAGCCAGGATAGCTTGACTCCAGTGGCATGGAGTGCACGGGACCCATGTCTGGGCATTTCCGTCCCACTCGAGGTGACAAATGCAAAAAGAACAATTGATGGACAGAATGCAGAACAATGTCATACATTCACCCCAGTACAGAGATCTGGGCCTAAATCCATCGTTTGTTTGCTCACCTTGCCATTCCAGTTTGGACCCAGCCATATGCAAATCAGTCTTGACCCTGCGCCCCAATGGGAACAGTCCAGCCCTAACTGCCAGGCCAGGTCCTCCCTGGACTGGAAACAAGCATCCTAGGACCGGTTTCGGGCTTTCAGCCCTCATCAGCCAGGATAGCTTGACTCCAGTGGCATGGAGAGCACGGGACCCACGTCTGGGCATACCCTTCCCACTCGGGGTGACAAATGCAAAAAGAACAATTGATGGACAGAATGCAGAACAATGTCATACATTCACCCCAGTACAGAGATCGGGGCCTAAATCCATCGTCTTTTTTGCTCGCAATGCCATTCCAGTTTGGACCCAGCCATATGTATATCAGTCTTCACCCTGCGCCCCAATGGGAACAGTCCAGCCCGTACTGCCAGGTCAGGTCCTCCCTGGACTGGAAACAAGCATCCTAGGACCGGTTTTGGGCTTTCAGCCCTCATCAGCCAGGATAGCTTGACTCCAGTGGCATGGAGAGCACGGGACCCACGTCTGGGCATACCCGTCCCACTCGGGGTTACAAATGCAAAAAGAACAATTGATGGACAGAATGCAGAACAATGTCATACATTCACCCCAGTACAGAGATCTGGGCCTAAATCCATTGTTTTTTTGCTCACCATGCCATTCCAGTTTGGACCCAGCCATATTCAAATCAGTCTTCACCCTGCGCCCCAATGGGAACAGTCCAGTCCGAACTGCCAGGCCAGGACCTCCCTGGACTGGAAACAAGCATCCTAGGACCGGTTTCGGGCTTTCAGCCCTCATCAGCCAGGATAGCTTGACTCCAGTGGCATGGAGAGCACGGGACCCACGTCTGGGCATACCCGTCCCACTCGGGGTGACAAATGTAAAAAGAACAATTGATGGACAGAATGCAGAACAATGTCATACATTCACCCCAGTACAGAGATCTGGGCCTAAATCCATCTTTTTTTTGCTCACCATGCCATTCAAGTTGGGACCCAGCCATATGTAAATCAGTCTTGACCCTGCACCCCAATGGGAACAGTCCAGCCCGAACTGCCAGGCCAGGTCCTCCCTGGACTGGAAACAAGCATCCTAGGACCGGTTTCGGGCTTTCAGCCCTCATCAGCCAGGATAGCTTGACTCCAGTGGCATGGAGAGCACGGGACCCACGTCTGGGCATACCCGTCCCACTCGGGGTGACAAATGCAAAAAGAACAATTGATGGACAGAATGCAGAACAATGTCATACATTCACCCCAGTACAGAGATCTGGGCCTAAATCCATCGTTTTTTGCTCACCATGTCATTCCAGTTTGGACCCAGCCATATGCAAATCAGTCTTGACCCTGCGCCCCAACGGGAACAGTCCAGCCCGAACTGCCATGCCAGGTCCTCCCTGGACTGGAAACAAGCATCCTAGGACCGGTTTCGGGCTTTCAGCCCTCATCAGCCAGGATAGCTTGACTCCAGCGGCATGGAGAGCACGGGACCCATGTCTGGGCATTTCCGTCCCACTCGGGGTGACAAATGCAAAAAGAACAATTGATGGACAGAATGCAGAACAATGTCATACATTCACCCCAGTACAGAGATGTGGGCCTAAATCCATTGTTTGTTTGCTCACCTTGCCATTCCAGTTTGGGCCCAGCCATATGCAAATCAGTCTTGACCCTGCGCCCCAATGGGAACAGTCCAGCCCGAACTGCCAGGCCAGGTCCTCCCTGGACTGGAAACAAGCATCCTAGGACCGGTTTCAGGATTTCAGCCCTCATCAGCCAGGATAGCTTGACTCCAGTGGCATGGAGAGCACGGGACCCACGTCTGGGCATACCCGTCCCACTCGGGGTGACAAATGCAAAAAGAACAATTGATGGACAGAATGCAGAACAATGTCATACATTCACCCCAGTACAGAGATCTGGGCCTAAATCCATAGTTTTTTGCTCACCATGCCATTCCATTTTGGACCCAGCCATATGCAGATCAGTCTTGACCCTGCGCCCCAATGGGAACAGTCCAGCCCGAACTGCCAGTCCAGGTCCTCCCTGGACTGGAAACAAGCATCCTAGGACCGGTTTCGGGCTTTCAGCCCTCATCAGCCAGGATAGCTTGACTCCAGTGGCATGGAGAGCACGGGACCCACTTCTGGGCATACCCGTCCCACTCGGGGTGACAAATGCAAAAAGAACAATTGATGGACAGAATGCAGAACAATGTCATACATTCACCCCAGTACAGAGATCTGGGCCTAAATCCATCGTTTTTTGCTCACCATGCCATTCCAGTTTGGACCCAGCCATATGCAAATCAGTCTTGACCCTGTGCCCCAATGGGAACAGTCCAGCCCGAACTGCCAGACCAGGTCCTCCCTGGACTGGAAACTAGCATCCGAGGACCGGTTTCGGGCTTTCAGCCCTCATCAGCCAGGATAGCTTGACTCCAGTGGCATGGAGAGCACGGGACCCACGTCTGGGCATACCCGTCCCACTCGGGGTGACAAATGCAAAAAGAACAATTGATGGGCAGAATGCAGAACAATGTCATACATTCACCCCAGTACAGAGATCGGGGCCTAAATCCATCGTTTTTTTGCTCACCATGCCATTCCAGTTTGGACCCAGCCATATGTAAATCAGTCTTGACCCTGCGCCCCAATGGGAACAGTCCAGCCCGAACTGCCAGGTCAGGTCCTCCCTGGACTGGAAACAAGCATCCTAGGACCGGTTTTGGGCTTTCAGCCCTCATCAGCCAGGATAGCTTGACTCCAGTGGCATGGAGAGCACGGGACCCACGTCTGGGCATACCCGTCCCACTCGGGGTTACAAATGCAAAAAGAACAATTGATGGACAGAATGCAGAACAATGTCATACATTCACCCCAGTACAGAGATCTGGGCCTAAATCCATTGTTTTTTTGCTCACCATGCCATTCCAGTTTGGACCCAGCCATATTCAAATCAGTCTTGACCCTGCGCACCAATGGGAACAGTCCAGCCCGAACTGCCGGGCCATGACCTCCCTGGACTGGAAACAAGCATCCTAGGACCGGTTTCGGGCTTTCAGCCCTCATCAGCCAGGATAGCTTGACTCCATTGGCATGGAGAGCACGGGACCCACGTCTGGGCATACCCGTCCCACTCGGGGTGACAAATGTAAAAAGAACAATTGATGGACAGAATGCAGAACAATGTCATACATTCACCCCAGTACAGAGATCTGGGCCTAAATCCATCGTTTTTTTGCTCACCATGCCATTCCAGTTTGGACCCAGCCATATGTAAATCAGTCTTGACCCTGCACCCCAATGGGAACCTTCCAGCCCGAACTGCCAGGCCAGGTCCTCCCTGGACTGGAAACAAGCCTCCTAGGACCGGTTTCGGGCTTTCAGCCCTCATCAGCCAGGATAGCTTGACTCCAGCGGCATGGAGAGCACGGGACCCATGTCTGGGCATTTCCGTCCCACTCGGGTGACAAATGCAAAAAGAACAATTGATGGACAGAATGCAGAACAATGTCATACATTCACCCCAGTACAGAGATCTGGGCCTAAATCCATCTTTTTTTTGCTCACCATGCCATTCAAGTTGTGACCCAGCCATATGTAAATCAGTCTTGACCCTGCACCCCAATGGGAACAGTCCAGCCCGAACTGCCAGGCCAGGTCCTCCCTGGACTGGAAACAAGCATCCTAGGACCGGTTTCGGGCTTTCAGCCCTCATCAGCCAGGATAGCTTGACTCCAGTGGCATGGAGAGCACGGGACCCACGTCTGGGCATACCCGTCCCACTCGGGGTGACAAATGCAAAAAGAACAATTGATGGACAGAATGCAGAACAATGTCATACATTCACCCCAGTACAGAGATCTGGGCCTAAATCCATCGTTTTTTTGCTCACCATGTCATTCCAGTTTGGACCCAGCCATATGCAAATCAGTCTTGACCCTGCGCCCCAACGGGAACAGTCCAGCCCGAACTGCCATGCCAGGTCCTCCCTGGACTGGAAACAAGCATCCTAGGACCGGTTTCGGGCTTTCAGCCCTCATCAGCCAGGATAGCTTGACTCCAGCGGCATGGAGAGCACGGGACCCATGTCTGGGCATTTCCGTCCCACTCGGGGTGACAAATGCAAAAAGAACAATTGATGGACAGAATGCAGAACAATGTCATACATTCACCCCAGTACAGAGATCTGGGCCTAAATCCATTGTTTGTTTGCTCACCTTGCCATTCCAGTTTGGGCCCAGCCATATGCAAATCAGTCTTGACCCTGCGCCCCAATGGGATCAGTCCAGCCCGAACTGCCAGGCCAGGTCCTCCCTGGACTGGAAACAAGCATCCTAGGACCGGTTTCAGGATTTCAGCCCTCATCAGCCAGGATAGCTTGACTCCAGTGGCATGGAGAGCACGGGACCCACGTCTGGGCATACCCGTCCTACTCGGGGTGACAAATGCAAAAAGAACAATTGATGGACAGAATGCAGAACAATGTCATACATTCACCCCAGTACAGAGATCTGGGCCTAAATCCATAGTTTTTTGCTCACCATGCCATTCCATTTTGGACCCAGCCATATGCAGATCAGTCTTGACCCTGCGCCCCAATGGGAACAGTCCAGCCCGAACTGCCAGTCCAGGTCCTCCCTGGACTGGAAACAAGCATCCTAGGACCGGTTTCGGGCTTTCAGCCCTCATCAGCCAGGATAGCTTGACTCCAGTGGCATGGAGAGCACGGGACCCACGTCTGGGCATACCCGTCCCACTCGGGGTGACAAATGCAAAAAGAACAATTGATGGACAGAATGCAGAACAATGTCATACATTCACCCCAGTACAGAGATCTGGGCCTAAATCCATCGTTTTTTGCTCACCATGCCATTCCAGTTTGGACCCAGCCATATGCAAATCAGTCTTGACCCTGTGCCCCAATGGGAACAGTCCAGCCCGAACTGCCAGACCAGGTCCTCCCTGGACTGGAAACTAGCATCCGAGGACCGGTTTCGGGCTTTCAGCCCTCATCAGCCAGGATAGCTTGACTCCAGTGGCATGGAGAGCACGGGACCCACGTCTGGGCATACCCGTCCGACTCGGGGTGACAAATGCAAAAAGAACAATTGATGGGCAGAATGCAGAACAATGTCATACATTCACACCAGTACAGAGATCGGGGCCTAAATCCATCGTTTTTTGCTCACCATGCCATTCCAGTTTGGACCCAGCCATATGTAAATCAGTCTTGACCCTGCGCCCCAATGGGAACAGTCCAGCCCGAACTGCCAGGTCAGGTCCTCCCTGGACTGGAAACAAGCATCCTAGGACCGGTTTTGGGCTTTCAGCCCTCATCAGCCAGGATAGCTTGACTCCAGTGGCATGGAGAGCACGGGACCCACGTCTGGGCATACCCGTCCCACTCGGGGTTACAAATGAAAAAGAACAATTCATGGACAGAATGCTGCACAATGTCAAAATTCACCCCAGTACAGAGATCGGGCCCTAAATGCATTGTTTTTTTGCTCACCATGCCATTCCAGTTTGAACCCAGCCATATTCAAATCAGTCTTGACCCTGCGCACCAATGGGAACAGTCCAGCCCGAACTGCCGGGCCATGACCTCCCTGGACTGGAAACAAGCATCCTAGGACCGGTTTCGGGCTTTCAGCCCTCATCAGCCAGGATAGCTTGACTCCATTGGCATGGAAAGCACGGGACCCACGTCTGGGCATACCCGTCCCACTCGGGGTGACAAATGTAAAAAGAACAATTGATGGACAGAATGCAGAACAATGTCATACATTCACCCCAGTACAGAGATCTGGGCCTAAATCCATCGTTTTTTTGCTCACCATGCCATTCCAGTTTGGACCCAGCCATATGTAAATCAGTCTTGACCCTGCACCCCAATGGGAACCTTCCAGCCCGAACTGCCAGGCCAGGTCCTCCCTGGACTGGAAACAAGCCTCCTAGGACCGGTTTCGGGCTTTCAGCCCTCATCAGCCAGGATAGCTTGACTCCAGCGGCATGGAGAGCACGGGACCCATGTCTGGGCATTTCCGTCCCACTCGGGGTGACAAATGCAAAAAGAACAATTGATGGACAGAATGCAGAACAATGTCATACATTCACCCCAGTACAGAGATCTGGGGCTAAATCCATTGTTTGTTTGCTCACCTTGCCATTCCAGTTTGGGCCCAGCCATATGCAAATCAGTCTTGACCCTGCGCCCCAATGGGAACAGTCCAGCCCGAACTGCCAGGCCAGGTCCTCCCTGGACTGGAAACAAGCATCCTAGGACCGGTTTCAGGATTTCAGCCCTCATCAGCCAGGATAGCTTGACTCCAGTGGCATGGAGAGCACGGGACCCACGTCTGGGCATACCCGTCCCACTCGGGGTGACAAATGCAAAAAGAACAATTGATGGACAGAATGCAGAACAATGTCATACATTCACCCCAGTACAGAGATCTGGGCCTAAATCCTTCGTTTTTTTGCTCACCATGCCATTCCAGTTTGGACCCAGCCATATGTAAATCAGTCTTGACCCTGCACCCCAATGGGAACCTTCCAGCCCGAACTGCCAGGCCAGGTCCTCCCTGGACTGGAAACAAGCATCCTAGGACCGGTTTCGGGCTTTCAGCCCTCATCAGCCAGGATAGCTTGACTCCAGTGGCATTGAGAGCACGGGACCCACGTCTGGGCATACCCGTCCCACTCGGGGTGACAAATGCAAAAAGAACAATTGATGGACAGAATGCAGAACAATGTCATACATTCACCCCAGTACAGAGATCTGGGCCTAAATCCATCGTTTTTTTGCTCACCATGCCATTCCAGTTTGGACCCAGCCATATGCAAATCAGTCTTGACCCTGCGCCCCAATGGGAACAGTCCAGCCCAAACTGCCAGGCCAGGTCCTCCCTGGAATGGAAACAAGCATCCTAGGACCGGTTTCGGGCTTTCAGCCCTCATCAGCCAGGATAGCTTGACTCCAGCGGCATGGAGAGCACGGGACCCATGTCTGGGCATTTCCGTCCCACTCGGGTGACAAATGCAAAAAGAACAATTGATGGACAGAATGCAGAACAATGTCATACATTCACCCCAGTACAGAGATCTGGGGCTAAATCCATTGTTAGTTTGCTTACCTTGCCATTCCAGTTTGGGCCCAGCCATATGCAAATCAGTCTTGACCCTGCGCCCCAATGGGAACAGTCCAGCCCGAACTGCCAGGCCAGGTCCTCCCTGGACTGGAAACAAGCATCCTAGGACCGGTTTCAGGATTTCAGCCCTCATCAGCCAGGATAGCTTGACTCCAGTGGCATGGAGAGCACGGGACCCACGTCTGGGCATACCCGTCCCACTCGGGGTGACAAATGCAAAAAGAACAATTGATGGACAGAATGCAGAACAATGTCATACATTCACCCCAGTACAGAGATCTGGGCCTAAATCAATCGTTTTTTTGCTCACCATGCCATTCCAGTTTGGACCCAGCCATATGCAAATCAGTCTTGACCCTGCGCCCCAATGGGAACAGCCCAGCCCGAACTGCCAGGCCAGGTCCTCCCTGGACTGGAAACAAGCATCCTAGGACCAGTTTCGGGCTTTCAGCCCTCATCAGCCAGGATAGCATGACTCCAGTGGCATGGAGAGCACGGGACCCATGTCTGGGCTTTTCCGTCCCACTCGGGTGACAAATGCAAAAAGAACAATTGATGGACAGAATGCAGAACAATGTCATACGTTCACCCCAGTACAGAGATCTGGGCCTAAATCCATTGTTTGTTTGCTCACCTTGCCATTCCAGTTTGGGCCCAGCCATATGCAAATCAGTCTTGACCCTGTGCCCCAATGGGAACAGTCCAGCCCGAACTGCCAGGCCAGGTCCTCCCTGGACTGGAAACAAGCATCCTAGGACCGGTTTCGGGCTTTCAGCCCTCATCAGCCAGGATAGCTTGACTCTAGTGGCATGGAGAACACGGGACCCATGTCTGGGCATACCCGTCCCACTCGGGGTGCCAAATGCAAAAAGAACAATTGATGGACAGAATGCAGAACAATGTCATACATTCACCCCAGTACAGAGATCTGGGCCTAAATCCATCGTTTTTGCTCACCATGCCATTCCAGTTTGGACCCAGCCATATGCAAATCAGTCTTGACCCTGCACCGCAATGGGAACAGTCCAGCCCGAACTGCCAGGCCAGGTCCTTCCTGGACTGGAAACAAGCATCCTAGGATCGGTTTCAGGCTTTCAGCCCTCATCAGCCATGATAGCTTGACTCCAGTGGCATGGAGAGCACGGGACCCACGTCTGGGCATACCCGTCCCACTCGGGGTGACAAATGCAAAAAGAACAATTGATGGACAGAATGCAGAACAATGTCATACATTCACCCCAGTACAGAGATCTGGGACTAAATCCATCGTTTTTTTGCTCACAATGCCATTCCAGTTTGGACCCAGCCATATGCAAATCAGTCTTGACCCTGCGCCCCAATGGGTACAGTCCAGCCCGAACTGCCAGGCCAGGTCCTCCCTAGACTGTAAACAAGCATCCTAGGACCGGTTTCGGGCTTTCAGCCCTCATCAGCCAGGATAGCTTGACTCCAGTGGCATGGAGTGCACGGGACCCATGTCTGGGCATTTCCGTCCCACTCGAGGTGACAAATGCAAAAGAACAATTGATGGACAGAATGCAGAACAATGTCATACATTCACCCCAGTACAGAGATCTGGGCCTAAATCCATCGTTTGTTTGCTCACCTTGCCATTCCAGTTTGGACCCAGCCATATGCAAATCAGTCTTGACCCTGCGCCCCAATGGGAACAGTCCAGCCCTAACTGCCAGGCCAGGTCCTCCCTGGACTGGAAACAAGCATCCTAGGACCGGTTTCGGGCTTTCAGCCCTCATCAGCCAGGATAGCTTGACTCCAGTGGCATGGAGAGCACGGGACCCACGTCTGGGCATACCCTTCCCACTCGGGGTGACAAATGCAAAAAGAACAATTGATGGACAGAATGCAGAACAATGTCATACATTCACCCCAGTACAGAGATCGGGGCCTAAATCCATCGTCTTTTTGCTCGCAATGCCATTCCAGTTTGGACCCAGCCATATGTATATCAGTCTTCACCCTGCGCCCCAATGGGAACAGTCCAGCCCGTACTGCCAGGTCAGGTCCTCCCTGGACTGGAAACAAGCATCCTAGGACCGGTTTTGGGCTTTCAGCCCTCATCAGCCAGGATAGCTTGACTCCAGTGGCATGGAGAGCACGGGACCCACGTCTGGGCATACCCGTCCCACTCGGGGTGACAAATGCAAAAAGAACAATTGATGGACAGAATGCAGAACAATGTCATACATTCACCCCAGTACAGAGATCTGGGCCTAAATCCATTGTTTTTTGCTCACCATGCCATTCCAGTTTGGACCCAGCCATATTCAAATCAGTCTTCACCCTGCGCCCCAATGGGAACAGTCCAGTCCGAACTGCCAGGCCAGGACCTCCCTGGACTGGAAACAAGCATCCTAGGACCGGTTTCGGGCTTTCAGCCCTCATCAGCCAGGATAGCTTGACTCCAGTGGCATGGAGAGCACGGGACCCACGTCTGGGCATACCCGTCCCACTCGGGGTGACAAATGTAAAAAGAACAATTGATGGACAGAATGCAGAACAATGTCATACATTCACCCCAGTACAGAGATCTGGGCCTAAATCCATCTTTTTTTGCTCACCATGCCATTCAAGTTTGTGACCCAGCCATATGTAAATCAGTCTTGACCCTGCACCCCAATGGGAACAGTCCAGCCCGAACTGCCAGGCCAGGTCCTCCCTGGACTGGAAACAAGCATCCTAGGACCGGTTTCGGGCTTTCAGCCCTCATCAGCCAGGATAGCTTGACTCCAGTGGCATGGAGAGCACGGGACCCACGTCTGGGCATACCCGTCCCACTCGGGGTGACAAATGCAAAAAGAACAATTGATGGACAGAATGCAGAACAATGTCATACATTCACCCCAGTACAGAGATCTGGGCCTAAATCCATCGTTTTTTGCTCACCATGTCATTCCAGTTTGGACCCAGCCATATGCAAATCAGTCTTGACCCTGCGCCCCAACGGGAACAGTCCAGCCCGAACTGCCATGCCAGGTCCTCCCTGGACTGGAAACAAGCATCCTAGGACCGGTTTCGGGCTTTCAGCCCTCATCAGCCAGGATAGCTTGACTCCAGCGGCATGGAGAGCACGGGACCCATGTCTGGGCATTTCCGTCCCACTCGGGGTGACAAATGCAAAAAGAACAATTGATGGACAGAATGCAGAACAATGTCATACATTCACCCCAGTACAGAGATGTGGGCCTAAATCCATTGTTTGTTTGCTCACCTTGCCATTCCAGTTTGGGCCCAGCCATATGCAAATCAGTCTTGACCCTGCGCCCCAATGGGAACAGTCCAGCCCGAACTGCCAGGCCAGGTCCTCCCTGGACTGGAAACAAGCATCCTAGGACCGGTTTCAGGATTTCAGCCCTCATCAGCCAGGATAGCTTGACTCCAGTGGCATGGAGAGCACGGGACCCACGTCTGGGCATACCCGTCCTACTCGGGGTGACAAATGCAAAAAGAACAATTGATGGACAGAATGCAGAACAATGTCATACATTCACCCCAGTACAGAGATCTGGGCCTAAATCCATAGTTTTTTTGCTCACCATGCCATTCCATTTTGGACCCAGCCATATGCAGATCAGTCTTGACCCTGCGCCCCAATGGGAACAGTCCAGCCCGAACTGCCAGTCCAGGTCCTCCCTGGACTGGAAACAAGCATCCTAGGACCGGTTTCGGGCTTTCAGCCCTCATCAGCCAGGATAGCTTGACTCCAGTGGCATGGAGAGCACGGGACCCACGTCTGGGCATACCCGTCCCACTCGGGGTGACAAATGCAAAAAGAACAATTGATGGACAGAATGCAGAACAATGTCATACATTCACCCCAGTACAGAGATCTGGGCCTAAATCCATCGTTTTTTTGCTCACCATGCCATTCCAGTTTGGACCCAGCCATATGCAAATCAGTCTTGACCCTGTGCCCCAATGGGAACAGTCCAGCCCGAACTGCCAGACCAGGTCCTCCCTGGACTGGAAACTAGCATCCGAGGACCGGTTTCGGGCTTTCAGCCCTCATCAGCCAGGATAGCTTGACTCCAGTGGCATGGAGAGCACGGGACCCACGTCTGGGCATACCCGTCCCACTCGGGTGACAAATGCAAAAAGAACAATTGATGGGCAGAATGCAGAACAATGTCATACATTCACACCAGTACAGAGATCGGGGCCTAAATCCATCGTTTTTTGCTCACCATGCCATTCCAGTTTGGACCCAGCCATATGTAAATCAGTCTTGACCCTGCGCCCCAATGGGAACAGTCCAGCCCGAACTGCCAGGTCAGGTCCTCCCTGGACTGGAAACAAGCATCCTAGGACCGGTTTTGGGCTTTCAGCCCTCATCAGCCAGGATAGCTTGACTCCAGTGGCATGGAGAGCACGGGACCCACGTCTGGGCATACCCGTCCCACTCGGGGTTACAAATGCAAAAAGAACAATTGATGGACAGAATGCAGAACAATGTCATACATTCACCCCAGTACAGAGATCTGGGCCTAAATCCATTGTTTTTTGCTCACCATGCCATTCCAGTTTGGACCCAGCCATATTCAAATCAGTCTTGACCCTGCGCACCAATGGGAACAGTCCAGCCCGAACTGCCGGGCCATGACCTCCCTGGACTGGAAACAAGCATCCTAGGACCGGTTTCGGGCTTTCAGCCCTCATCAGCCAGGATAGCTTGACTCCATTGGCATGGAGAGCACGGGACCCACGTCTGGGCATACCCGTCCCACTCGGGGTGACAAATGTAAAAGAACAATTGATGGACAGAATGCAGAACAATGTCATACATTCACCCCAGTACAGAGATCTGGGCCTAAATCCATCGTTTTTGCTCACCATGCCATTCCAGTTTGGACCCAGCCATATGTAAATCAGTCTTGACCCTGCACCCCAATGGGAACCTTCCAGCCCGAACTGCCAGGCCAGGTCCTCCCTGGACTGGAAACAAGCCTCCTAGGACCGGTTTTGGGCTTTCAGCCCTCATCAGCCAGGATAGCTTGACTCCAGCGGCATGGAGAGCACGGGACCCATGTCTGGGCATTTCCGTCCCACTCGGGTGACAAATGCAAAAAGAACAATTGATGGACAGAATGCAGAACAATGTCATACATTCACCCCAGTACAGAGATCTGGGGCTAAATCCATTGTTTGTTTGCTCACCTTGCCATTCCAGTTTGGGCCCAGCCATATGCAAATCAGTCTTGACCCTGCGCCCCAATGGGAACAGTCCAGCCCGAACTGCCAGGCCAGGTCCTCCCTGGACTGGAAACAAGCATCCTAGGACCGGTTTCAGGATTTCAGCCCTCATCAGCCAGGATAGCTTGACTCCAGTGGCATGGAGAGCACGGGACCCACGTCTGGGCATACCCGTCCCACTCGGGGTGACAAATGCAAAAAGAACAATTGATGGACAGAATGCAGAACAATGTCATACATTCACCCCAGTACAGAGATCTGGGCCTAAATCCATCGTTTTTTTGCTCACCATGCCATTCCAGTTTGGACCCAGCCATATGCAAATCAGTCTTGACCCTGCGCCCCAATGGGAACAGCCCATCCCGAACTGCCAGGCCAGGTCCTCCCTGGACTGGAAACAAGCATCCTAGGACCAGTTTCGGGCTTTCAGCCCTCATCAGCCAGGATAGCATGACTCCAGTGGCATGGAGAGCACGGGACCCATGTCTGGGCTTTTCCGTCCCACTCGGGTGACAAATGCAAAAAGAACAATTGATGGACAGAATGCAGAACAATGTCATACATTCACCCCAGTACAGAGATCTGGGCCTAAATCCATCGTGTTTTTGCTCACCATGCCATTCCAGTTTGGACCCAGCCATATGCAAATCAGTCTTGACCCTGTGCCCCAATGGGAACAGTCCAGCCAGAACTGCCAGGCCAGGTTCTCCCTGGACTGGAAACAAGCATCCTAGGACCGGTTTCGGGCTTTCAGCCCTCATCAGCCAGGATAGCTTGACTCTAGTGGCAAGGAGAGCACGGGACCCATGTCTGGGCATACCCGTCCCACTCGGGGTGCCAAATGCAAAAAGAACAATTGATGGACAGAATGCAGAACAATGTCATACATTCACCCCAGTACAGAGATCTGGGCCTAAATCCATCGTTTTTTTGCTCACCATGCCATTCCAGTTTGGACCCAGCCATATGCAAATCAGTCTTGACCCTGCACCGCAATGGGAACAGTCCAGCCCGAACTGCCAGGCCAGGTCCTCCCTGGACTGGAAACAAGCATCCTAGGACCGGTTTCAGGCTTTCAGCCCTCATCAGCCATGATAGCTTGACTCCAGTGGCATGGAGAGCACGGGACCCACGTCTGGGCATACCCGTCCCACTCGGGGTGACAAATGCAAAAAGAACAATTGATGGACAGAATGCAGAACAATGTCATACATTCACCCCAGTACAGAGATCTGGGCCTAAATCCATCGTTTTTTGCTCACCATGCCATTCCAGTTTGGACCCAGCCATATGCAAATCAGTCTTGACCCTGCGCCCCAATGGGAACAGTCCAGCCCGAACTGCCAGGCCAGGTCCTCCCTGGAATGGAAACAAGCATCCTAGGACCGGTTTCGGGCTTTCAGCCCTCATCAGCCAGGATAGCTTGACTCCAGTGGCATGGAGAGCACGGGACCCACGTCTGGGCATACCCGTCCCACTCGGGGTGACAAATGCAAAAAGAACAATTGATGGACAGAATGCAGAACAATGTCATACATTCACCCCAGTACAGAGATCTGGGCCTAAATCCATTGTTTGTTTGCTCACCTTGCCATTCCAGTTTGGGCCCAGCCATATGCAAATCAGTCTTGACCCTGCGCCCCAATGGGAACAGTCCAGCCCGAACTGCCAGGCCAGGTCCACCCTGGACTGGAAACAAGCATCCTAGGACCGGTTTCGGGCTTTCAGCCCTCATCAGCCAGGATAGCTTGACTCCAGTGGCATGGAGAGCACGGGACCCACGTCTGGGCATACCCGTCCCACTCGGGGTGACACATGCAAAAAGAACAATTGATGGACAGAATGCAGAACAATGTCATACATTCACCCCAGTACAGAGATCGGGGCCTAAATCCATCGTGTTTTTGCTCACCATGCCATTCCAGTTTGGACCCAGCCATATGCAAATCAGTCTTGACCCTGTGCCCCAATGGGAACAGTCCAGCCCGAACTGCCAGGCCAGGTCCTCCCTGGACTGGAAACAAGCATCCTAGGACCGGTTTCGGGCTTTCAGCCCTCATCAGCCAGGATAGCTTGACTCTAGTGGCATGGAGAGCACGGGACCCATGTCTGGGCATACCCGTCCCACTCGGGGTGCCAAATGCAAAAAGAACAATTGATGGGCAGAATGCAGAACAATGTCATACATTCACCCCAGTACAGAGATCGGGGCCTAAATCCATCGTTTTTTTGCTCACCATGCCATTCCAGTTTGGACCCAGCCATATGCAAATCAGTCTTGACCCTGCACCGCAATGGGAACAGTCCAGCCCGAACTGCCAGGCCAGGTCCTCCCTGGACTGGAAACAAGCATCCTAGGATCGGTTTCAGGCTTTCAGCCCTCATCAGCCATGATAGCTTGACTCCAGTGGCATGGAGAGCACGGGACCCACGTCTGGGCATACCCGTCCCACTCGGGGTGACAAATGCAAAAAGAACAATTGATGGACAGAATGCAGAACAATGTCATACATTCACCCCAGTACAGAGATCTGGGCCTAAATCCATCGTTTTTTTGCTCACCATGCCATTCCAGTTTGGACCCAGCCATATGCAAATCAGTCTTGACCCTGCGCCCCAATGGGAACAGTCCAGCCCGAACTGCAAGGCCAGGTCCTCCCTGGAATGGAAACAAGCATCCTAGGACCGGTTTCGGGCTTTCAGCCCTCATCAGCCAGGATAGCTTGACTCCAGCGGCATGGAGAGCAGGGGACCCATGTCTGGGCATTTCCGTCCCACTCGGGTGACAAATTCAAAAAGAACAATTGATGGACAGAATGCAGAACAATGTCATACATTCACCCCAGTACAGAGATCTGGGCCTAAATCCATTGTTTGTTTGCTCACCTTGCCATTCCAGTTTGGGCCCAGCCATATTCAAATCAGTCTTGACCCTGCGCCCCAATGGGAACAGTCCAGCCCGAACTGCCAGGCCAGGTCCTCCCTGGACTGGAAACAAGCATCCTAGGACCGGTTTCAGGATTTCAGCCCTCATCAGCCAGGATAGCTTGACTCCAGTGGCATGGAGAGCACGGGACCCACGTCTGGGCATACCCGTCCCACTCGGGGTGACAAATGCAAAAAGAACAATTGATGGACAGAATGCAGAACAATGTCATACATTCACCCCAGTACAGAGATCTGGGCCTAAATCCATCGTTTTTTGCTCACCATGCCATTCCAGTTTGGACCCAGCCATATGCAAATCAGTCTTGACCCTGCGCCCCAATGGGAACAGCCCAGCCCGAACTGCCAGGCCAGGTCCTCCCTGGACTGGAAACAAGCATCCTAGGACCGGTTTCGGGCTTTCAGCCCTCATCATCCAGGATAGCATGACTCCAGTGGCATGGAGAGCACGGGACCCATGTCTGGGCATTTCCGTCCCACTCGGGTGACAAATGCAAAAAGAACAATTGATGGACAGAATGCAGAACAATGTCATACATTCACCCCAGTACAGAGATCTGGGCCTAAATCCATTGTTTGTTTGCTCACCTTGCCATTCCAGTTTGGGCCCAGCCATATGCAAATCAGTCTTGACCCTGCGCCCCATTGGGAACAGTCCAGCCCAAACTGCCAGGCCAGGTCCACCCTGGACTGGAAACAAGCATCCTAGGACCGGTTTTGGGCTTTCAGCCCTCATCAGCCAGGATAGCTTGACTCCAGTGGCATGGAGACCACGGGACCCACGTCTGGGCATACCCGTCCCACTCGGGGTGACAAATGCAAAAAGAACAATTGATGGACAGAATGCAGAACAATGTCATACATTCACCCCAGTACAGAGATCTGGGCATAGATCCATCGTTTTTTGCTCACCATGCCATTCCATTTTGGATCCAGCCATATGCAGATCAGTCTTGACCCTGCGCCCCAATGGGAACAGTCCAGCCCGAACTGCCAGTCCAGGTCCTCCCTGGACTGGAAACAAGCATCCTAGGACCGGTTTCGGTCTTTCAGCCCTCATCAGCCAGGATAGCTTGACTCCAGTGGCATGGAGAGCACGGGACCCACGTCTGGGCATACCCGTCCCACTCGGGGTGACAAATGCAAAAAGAACAATTGATGGACAGAATGCAGAACAATGTCATACATTCACCCCAGTACAGAGATCTGGGCCTAAATCCATCGTTTTTTTGTTCACCATGCCATTCCAGTTTGGACCCAGCCATATGCAAATCAGTCTTGACCCTGTGCCCCAATGGGAACAGTCCAGCCCGAACTGCCAGGCCAGGTCCTCCCTGGACTGGAAACTAGCATCCGAGGACCGGTTTCGGGCTTTCAGCCCTCATCAGCCAGGATAGCTTGACTCCAGTGGCATGGAGAGCACGGGACCCACGTCTGGGCATACCCGTCCCACTCGGGGTGACAAATGCAAAAAGAACAATTGATGGGCAGAATGCAGAACAATGTCATACATTCACCCCAGTAAAGAGATCGGGGCCTAAATCCATCGTTTTTTGCTCACCATGCCATTCCAGTTTGGACCCAGCCATATGTAAATCAGTCTTGACCCTGCGCCCCAATGGGAACAGTCCAGCCCGAACTGCCAGGTCAGGTCCTCCCTGGACTGGAAACAAGCATCCTAGGACCGGTTTCGGGCTTTCAGCCCTCATCAGCCAGGATAGCTTGACTCCAGTGGCATGGAGAGCACGGGACCCACGTCTGGGCATACCCGTCCCACTCGGGGTGACAAATGCAAAAAGAACAATTGATGGACAGAATGCAGAACAATGTCATACATTCACCCCAGTACAGAGATCTGGGCCTAAATCCATCGTTTTTTTGTTCACCATGCCATTCCAGTTTGGACCCAGCCATATGCAAATCAGTCTTGACCCTGTGCCCCAATGGGAACAGTCCAGCCCGAACTGCCAGGCCAGGTCCTCCCTGGACTGGAAACTAGCATCCGAGGACCGGTTTCGGGCTTTCAGCCCTCATCAGCCAGGATAGCTTGACTCCAGTGGCATGGAGAGCACGGGACCCACGTCTGGGCATACCCGTCCCACTCGGGGTGACAAATGCAAAAAGAACAATTGATGGGCAGAATGCAGAACAATGTCATACATTCACACCAGTACAGAGATCGGGGCCTAAATCCATCGTTTTTTGCTCACCATGCCATTCCAGTTTGGACCCAGCCATATGTAAATCAGTCTTGACCCTGCGCCCCAATGGGAACAGTCCAGCCCGAACTGCCAGGTCAGGTCCTCCCTGGACTGGAAACAAGCATCCTAGGACCGGTTTTGGGCTTTCAGCCCTCATCAGCCAGGATAGCTTGACTCCAGTGGCATGGAGAGCACGGGACCCACGTCTGGGCATACCCGTCCCACTCGGGGTTACAAATGCAAAAAGAACAATTGATGGACAGAATGCAGAACAATGTCATACATTCACCCCAGTACAGAGATCTGGGCCTAAATCCATTGTTTTTTTGCTCACCATGCCATTCCAGTTTGGACCCAGCCATATTCAAATCAGTCTTGACCCTGCGCACCAATGGGAACAGTCCAGCCCGAACTGCCGGGCCATGACCTCCCTGGACTGGAAACAAGCATCCTAGGACCGGTTTCGGGCTTTCAGCCCTCATCAGCCAGGATAGCTTGACTCCATTGGCATGGAGAGCACGGGACCCACGTCTGGGCATACCCGTCCCACTCGGGGTGACAAATGTAAAAAGAACAATTGATGGACAGAATGCAGAACAATGTCATACATTCACCCCAGTACAGAGATCTGGGCCTAAATCCATCGTTTTTGCTCACCATGCCATTCCAGTTTGGACCCAGCCATATGTAAATCAGTCTTGACCCTGCACCCCAATGGGAACCTTCCAGCCCGAACTGCCAGGCCAGGTCCTCCCTGGACTGGAAACAAGCCTCCTAGGACCGGTTTTGGGCTTTCAGCCCTCATCAGCCAGGATAGCTTGACTCCAGCGGCATGGAGAGCACGGGACCCATGTCTGGGCATTTCCGTCCCACTCGGGTGACAAATGCAAAAAGAACAATTGATGGACAGAATGCAGAACAATGTCATACATTCACCCCAGTACAGAGATCTGGGGCTAAATCCATTGTTTGTTTGCTCACCTTGCCATTCCAGTTTGGGCCCAGCCATATGCAAATCAGTCTTGACCCTGCGCCCCAATGGGAACAGTCCAGCCCGAACTGCCAGGCCAGGTCCTCCCTGGACTGGAAACAAGCATCCTAGGACCGGTTTCAGGATTTCAGCCCTCATCAGCCAGGATAGCTTGACTCCAGTGGCATGGAGAGCACGGGACCCACGTCTGGGCATACCCGTCCCACTCGGGGTGACAAATGCAAAAGAACAATTGATGGACAGAATGCAGAACAATGTCATACATTCACCCCAGTACAGAGATCTGGGCCTAAATCCATCGTTTTTTGCTCACCATGCCATTCCAGTTTGGACCCAGCCATATGCAAATCAGTCTTGACCCTGCGCCCCAATGGGAACAGCCCATCCCGAACTGCCAGGCCAGGTCCTCCCTGGACTGGAAACAAGCATCCTAGGACCAGTTTCGGGCTTTCAGCCCTCATCAGCCAGGATAGCATGACTCCAGTGGCATGGAGAGCACGGGACCCATGTCTGGGGTTTTCCGTCCCACTCGGGTGACAAATGCAAAAAGAACAATTGATGGACAGAATGCAGAACAATGTCATACATTCACCCCAGTACAGAGATCTGGGCCTAAATCCATCGTGTTTTTGCTCACCATGCCATTCCAGTTTGGACCCAGCCATATGCAAATCAGTCTTGACCCTGTGCCCCAATGGGAACAGTCCAGCCAGAACTGCCAGGCCAGGTTCTCCCTGGACTGGAAACAAGCATCCTAGGACCGGTTTCGGGCTTTCAGCCCTCATCAGCCAGGATAGCTTGACTCTAGTGGCAAGGAGAGCACGGGACCCATGTCTGGGCATACCCGTCCCACTCGGGGTGCCAAATGCAAAAAGAACAATTGATGGACAGAATGCAGAACAATGTCATACATTCACCCCAGTACAGAGATCTGGGCCTAAATCCATCGTTTTTGCTCACCATGCCATTCCAGTTTGGACCCAGCCATATGCAAATCAGTCTTGACCCTGCACCGCAATGGGAACAGTCCAGCCCGAACTGCCAGGCCAGGTCCTCCCTGGACTGGAAACAAGCATCCTAGGACCGGTTTCAGGCTTTCAGCCCTCATCAGCCATGATAGCTTGACTCCAGTGGCATGGAGAGCACGGGACCCACGTCTGGGCATACCCGTCCCACTCGGGGTGACAAATGCAAAAAGAACAATTGATGGACAGAATGCAGAACAATGTCATACATTCACCCCAGTACAGAGATCTGGGCCTAAATCCATCGTTTTTTGCTCACCATGCCATTCCAGTTTGGACCCAGCCATATGCAAATCAGTCTTGACCCTGCGCCCCAATGGGAACAGTCCAGCCCGAACTGCCAGGCCAGGTCCTCCCTGGAATGGAAACAAGCATCCTAGGACCGGTTTCGGGCTTTCAGCCCTCATCAGCCAGGATAGCTTGACTCCAGTGGCATGGAGAGCACGGGACCCACGTCTGGGCATACCCGTCCCACTCGGGGTGACAAATGCAAAAAGAACAATTGATGGACAGAATGCAGAACAATGTCATACATTCACCCCAGTACAGAGATCTGGGCCTAAATCCATTGTTTGTTTGCTCACCTTGCCATTCCAGTTTGGGCCCAGCCATATGCAAATCAGTCTTGACCCTGCGCCCCAATGGGAACAGTCCAGCCCGAACTGCCAGGCCAGGTCCACCCTGGACTGGAAACAAGCATCCTAGGACCGGTTTCGGGCTTTCAGCCCTCATCAGCCAGGATAGCTTGACTCCAGTGGCATGGAGAGCACGGGACCCACGTCTGGGCATACCCGTCCCACTCGGGGTGACACATGCAAAAAGAACAATTGATGGACAGAATGCAGAACAATGTCATACATTCACCCCAGTACAGAGATCGGGGCCTAAATCCATCGTGTTTTTGCTCACCATGCCATTCCAGTTTGGACCCAGCCATATGCAAATCAGTCTTGACCCTGTGCCCCAATGGGAACAGTCCAGCCCGAACTGCCAGGCCAGGTCCTCCCTGGACTGGAAACAAGCATCCTAGGACCGGTTTCGGGCTTTCAGCCCTCATCAGCCAGGATAGCTTGACTCTAGTGGCATGGAGAGCACGGGACCCATGTCTGGGCATACCCGTCCCACTCGGGGTGCCAAATGCAAAAAGAACAATTGATGGGCAGAATGCAGAACAATGTCATACATTCACCCCAGTACAGAGATCGGGGCCTAAATCCATCGTTTTTTGCTCACCATGCCATTCCAGTTTGGACCCAGCCATATGCAAATCAGTCTTGACCCTGCACCGCAATGGGAACAGTCCAGCCCGAACTGCCAGGCCAGGTCCTCCCTGGACTGGAAACAAGCATCCTAGGATCGGTTTCAGGCTTTCAGCCCTCATCAGCCATGATAGCTTGACTCCAGTGGCATGGAGAGCACGGGACCCACGTCTGGGCATACCCGTCCCACTCGGGGTGACAAATGCAAAAAGAACAATTGATGGACAGAATGCAGAACAATGTCATACATTCACCCCAGTACAGAGATCTGGGCCTAAATCCATCGTTTTTTGCTCACCATGCCATTCCAGTTTGGACCCAGCCATATGCAAATCAGTCTTGACCCTGCGCCCCAATGGGAACAGTCCAGCCCGAACTGCAAGGCCAGGTCCTCCCTGGAATGGAAACAAGCATCCTAGGACCGGTTTCGGGCTTTCAGCCCTCATCAGCCAGGATAGCTTGACTCCAGCGGCATGGAGAGCAGGGGACCCATGTCTGGGCATTTCCGTCCCACTCGGGTGACAAATTCAAAAAGAACAATTGATGGACAGAATGCAGAACAATGTCATACATTCACCCCAGTACAGAGATCTGGGCCTAAATCCATTGTTTGTTTGCTCACCTTGCCATTCCAGTTTGGGCCCAGCCATATTCAAATCAGTCTTGACCCTGCGCCCCAATGGGAACAGTCCAGCCCGAACTGCCAGGCCAGGTCCTCCCTGGACTGGAAACAAGCATCCTAGGACCGGTTTCAGGATTTCAGCCCTCATCAGCCAGGATAGCTTGACTCCAGTGGCATGGAGAGCACGGGACCCACGTCTGGGCATACCCGTCCCACTCGGGGTGACAAATGCAAAAAGAACAATTGATGGACAGAATGCAGAACAATGTCATACATTCACCCCAGTACAGAGATCTGGGCCTAAATCCATCGTTTTTTGCTCACCATGCCATTCCAGTTTGGACCCAGCCATATGCAAATCAGTCTTGACCCTGCGCCCCAATGGGAACAGCCCAGCCCGAACTGCCAGGCCAGGTCCTCCCTGGACTGGAAACAAGCATCCTAGGACCGGTTTCGGGCTTTCAGCCCTCATCATCCAGGATAGCATGACTCCAGTGGCATGGAGAGCACGGGACCCATGTCTGGGCATTTCCGTCCCACTCGGGTGACAAATGCAAAAAGAACAATTGATGGACAGAATGCAGAACAATGTCATACATTCACCCCAGTACAGAGATCTGGGCCTAAATCCATTGTTTGTTTGCTCACCTTGCCATTCCAGTTTGGGCCCAGCCATATGCAAATCAGTCTTGACCCTGCGCCCCATTGGGAACAGTCCAGCCCAAACTGCCAGGCCAGGTCCACCCTGGACTGGAAACAAGCATCCTAGGACCGGTTTTGGGCTTTCAGCCCTCATCAGCCAGGATAGCTTGACTCCAGTGGCATGGAGACCACGGGACCCACGTCTGGGCATACCCGTCCCACTCGGGGTGACAAATGCAAAAAGAACAATTGATGGACAGAATGCAGAACAATGTCATACATTCACCCCAGTACAGAGATCTGGGCATAGATCCATCGTTTTTTTGCTCACCATGCCATTCCATTTTGGATCCAGCCATATGCAGATCAGTCTTGACCCTGCGCCCCAATGGGAACAGTCCAGCCCGAACTGCCAGTCCAGGTCCTCCCTGGACTGGAAACAAGCATCCTAGGACCGGTTTCGGTCTTTCAGCCCTCATCAGCCAGGATAGCTTGACTCCAGTGGCATGGAGAGCACGGGACCCACGTCTGGGCATACCCGTCCCACTCGGGGTGACAAATGCAAAAAGAACAATTGATGGACAGAATGCAGAACAATGTCATACATTCACCCCAGTACAGAGATCTGGGCCTAAATCCATCGTTTTTTGTTCACCATGCCATTCCAGTTTGGACCCAGCCATATGCAAATCAGTCTTGACCCTGTGCCCCAATGGGAACAGTCCAGCCCGAACTGCCAGGCCAGGTCCTCCCTGGACTGGAAACTAGCATCCGAGGACCGGTTTCGGGCTTTCAGCCCTCATCAGCCAGGATAGCTTGACTCCAGTGGCATGGAGAGCACGGGACCCACGTCTGGGCATACCCGTCCCACTCGGGGTGACAAATGCAAAAAGAACAATTGATGGGCAGAATGCAGAACAATGTCATACATTCACCCCAGTAAAGAGATCGGGGCCTAAATCCATCGTTTTTTGCTCACCATGCCATTCCAGTTTGGACCCAGCCATATGTAAATCAGTCTTGACCCTGCGCCCCAATGGGAACAGTCCAGCCCGAACTGCCAGGTCAGGTCCTCCCTGAACTGGAAACAAGCATCCTAGGACCGGTTTCGGGCTTTCAGCCCTCATCAGCCAGGATAGCTTGACTCCAGTGGCATGGAGAGCACGGGACCCACGTCTGGGCATACCCGTCCCACTCGGGGTGACAAATGCAAAAAGAACAATTGATGGACAGAATGCAGAACAATGTCATACATTCACCCCAGTACAGAGATCTGGGCCTAAATCCATCGTTTTTTTGTTCACCATGCCATTCCAGTTTGGACCCAGCCATATGCAAATCAGTCTTGACCCTGTGCCCCAATGGGAACAGTCCAGCCCGAACTGCCAGGCCAGGTCCTCCCTGGACTGGAAACTAGCATCCGAGGACCGGTTTCGGGCTTTCAGCCCTCATCAGCCAGGATAGCTTGACTCCAGTGGCATGGAGAGCACGGGACCCACGTCTGGGCATACCCGTCCCACTCGGGGTGACAAATGCAAAAAGAACAATTGATGGGCAGAATGCAGAACAATGTCATACATTCACCCCAGTAAAGAGATCGGGGCCTAAATCCATCGTTTTTTGCTCACCATGCCATTCCAGTTTGGACCCAGCCATATGTAAATCAGTCTTGACCCTGCGCCCCAATGGGAACAGTCCAGCCCGAACTGCCAGGTCAGGTCCTCCCTGGACTGGAAACAAGCATCCTAGGACCGGTTTCGGGCTTTCAGCCCTCATCAGCCAGGATAGCTTGACTCCAGTGGCATGGAGAGCACGGGACCCACGTCTGGGCATACCCGTCCCACTCGGGGTGACACATGCAAAAAGAACAATTGATGGACAGAATGCAGAACAATGTCATACATTCACCCCAGTACAGAGATCTGGGCCTAAATCCATCGTTTTTTTGCTCACCATGCCATTCCAGTTTGGACCCAGCCATATTCAAATCAGTCTTGACCCTGCGCCCCAATGGGAACAGTCCAGCCCGAACTGCCAGGCCAGGTCCTCCCTGGACTGGAAACAAGCCTCCTAGGACCGGTTTCGGGCTTTCAGCCCTCATCAGCCAGGATAGCTTGACTCCAGTGGCATGGAGAGCACGGGACCCACGTCTGGGCATACCCGTCCCACACGGGGTGACAAATGTAAAAAGAACAATTGATGGACAGAATGCAGAACAATGTCATACATTCACCACAGTACAGAGATCTGGGCCTAAATCCATCGTTTTTTTGCTCACCATGCCATTCCAGTTTGGATCCAGCCATATGTAAATCAGTCTTGACCCTGCACCCCAATGGGAACAGTCCAGCCCGAACTGCCAGGCCAGGTCCTCCCTGGACTGGAAACAAGCATCTTCGGACCGGTTTCTGGCTTTCAGCCCTCATCAGCCAGGATAGCTTGACTCCAGTGGCATGGAGAGCACGGGACCCACGTCTGGGCATACCCGTCCCACTCGGGGTGACAAATGCAAAAAGAACAAATGATGGACAGAATGCAGAACAATGTCATACATTCACCCCAGTACAGAGATCTGGGCCTAAATCCATCGTTTTTTTGCTCACCATGCCATTCCAGTTTGGACCCAGCCATATGCAAATCAGTCTTGACCCTGTGCCCCAATGGGAACAGTCCAGCCCGAACTGCCAGGCCAGGTCCTCCCTGGACTGGAAACAAGCATCCTAGGACCGGTTTCGGGCTTTCAGCCCTCATCAGCCAGGATAGCTTGACTCCAGTGGCATGGAGAGCACGGGACCCATGTCTGGGCATACCCGTCCCACTCGGGGTGCCAAATGCAAAAAGAACAATTGATGGACAGAATGCAGAACAATGTCATACATTCACCCCAGTACAGAGATCTGGGCCTAAATCCATCGTTTTTTTGCTCACCATGCCATCCCAGTTTGGACCCAGCCATATGCAAATCAGTCTTGACCCTGCACCGCAATGGGAACAGTCCAGCCCGAACTGCCAGGCCAGGTCCTCCCTGGACTGTAAACAAGCATCCTAGGACCGGTTTCGGGCTTTCAGCCCTCATCAGCCATGATAGCTTGACTCCAGTGGCATGGAGAGCACGGGACCCACGTCTGGGCATACCCGTCCCACTCGGGGTGACAAATGCAAAAAGAACAATTGATGGACAGAATGCAGAAGAATGTCATACATTCACCCCAGTACAGAGATCTGGGCCTAAATCCATCGTTTTTGCTCACCATGCCATTCCAGTTTGGACCCAGCCATATGCAAATCAGTCTTGACCCTGCACTGCAATGGGAACAGTCCAGCCCGAACTGCCAGGCCAGGTCCTCCCTGGACTGGAAACAAGCATCCTAGGACCGGTTTCGGGCTTTCAGCCCTCATCAGCCATGATTGCTTGACTCCAAATGCAAAAAGAACAATTGATGGACAGAATGCAGAACAATGTCATACATTCACCCCAGTACAGAGATCTGGGCCTAAATCCATAGTTTTTTTGCTCACCATGCCATTCCAGTTTGGACCCAGCCATATGCAAATCAGTCTTGACCCTGCGCCCCAATGGGAACAGTCCAGCCCGAACTGCCAGGCCAGGTCCTCCCTGGACTGGAAACAAGCATCCTAGGACCGGTTTCGGGCTTTCAGCCCTCATCAGCCAGGATAGCTTGACTCCAGTGGCATGGAGTTTCTTTTGCATATATCACCCTAAGTGGGAAGGGTATGCCCAGACGTGTGTCCCGTGCCCACTACACCACTGGATTCAAGCTAGCCTGGCTGATGAAGGGTGATGCCCTGAAACCAGTCCCAGGATGCTTGTTTCCGGTCCAGGGAGGACCTGGCTTGGCAGTTCGGGCTGGACTGTTCCCACAAGGAACAGGGTCAGGACTGATTTGCATATGGCTGGTTCCAAGCTGGGGTGGTGTGGTGAGCAAAAGAATGATGGATTAAACCCAGATCTTTGTGACTGGGGTTGAATGTTTGCATTGTACAGCATTCTGTCCATCAATTGTTTCTTTTGTATATATCGCCCTAAGTGGGAAGGGTATGCCCAGACGTGGGTCCCGTGCTCACTACACCACTGGATTCAAGCTAGCCTGGCTGATGAAGGGTGATGCCCTGAAACCGGTCCCAGGATGCTTGTTTCCGGTCCAGTGTGGCCCTGGCTTGGCAGTTCGGGCTGGACTGTTCCCATAAGGAACAGGGTCAAGACTCATTTGCATATGGCTGAGTCCAAACTGGGGTGGTGTGGTGAGCAAAAGAATGATGGATTAAACCCAGATCTTTGTGACTGAGGGTGAATGTTTGCATTGTCCAGCATTCCGTCCATCAATTGTTTCTTTCGCTAATATTAATAGTACTAGGCCTGTATGAGAAAAAGTAAAATTACACCACTTTGGGGTGTCCAACTTGACCATCATTTTATTTACTGATTGAGCATGAGAAAGAAAGTAAAAGAAAGCCTTCTAATCCCAAAAAACATGCGTAGAATACCTTAGTTGGGCATGCAATCTGCACAGCAGAGTAGTAGTACTAGTAGTAGTAAAGGACCAATCTGTTCTCTGAGTCTTACAGTAGTACCACCACTAGGCAGACCACAAAATATAAGGGCAGAGGGAAAGCTGACTGAAAAAACAGAATAAATTATAAAGCAAGCTATAGACAGACTAATAGTAGTACTGAGTCAGAGGCAGTTAGATTGATGTAAAAAAAAAAAACAGACACTAGAAATATAACTAAGTAGCCAGGTAGGTAATGCAAGGATAACAAGAATTTAGAAACAGATAGATCGAAGAAGATTTGGTAAGAAAATAGACTTAGGAAACGGAAATAATAGTTCAAAAAAATAAGGTGCAATAAAAGTTAGGGAAATATAATTCTTAATATTAACAACAGAGGACTTACTGGGGCCAGCAGCAGCGCCATCTGTAGAGGAGTGATCCTGGCCTTGGGAGGCACCTCCAGCTCCCACCTCAGCAGACCCCGTTGTCTTCTTGCCCCTGGATGCTGATCATGTAAGACATAATAAAGAGACAAAAATTGATTGGTGTGAAACAAATAATAAATATTTTTTTAAATGCTCCACAAAGATTTTTTGACAGGACGACTATTGCAATAAAATTGGCCTATCTAATCAGATCGACTAGTAGTATTGTGGTCGCGGACCGTCCTATCTCCTTATTATTCCAGTGTTCCATTCCGATTCCAGAATCCTAAACCTAAGTACCACCTAGCCCGCCTATTCTAAAGATTTTGGAATGAATTGCCAAAAATTATATTTGCTTCTTCTAAGTTCCGATCTCATTTGCAATCATCAATGAATCAACCCCCTTTGACGGGCCAATTGTTCACTAAGTCTGCATTTCCATTTATTTTAGTCCTCAAAAATGTATAGCTGTACGCATGCATATTGCATACACCAAATTATTGGTTGGTTGCTGATGTGCTGAGTTGCTATATTATTCACTCACTAACAAACTTTCAAAAGGTTCTACTGAGGACTGGAGTCAGCAGCACGTGACGGAGGATGCGTCATGCGGACCGCTAAAAATTACCAACTAATACTAAGGGCCCCATTATGATGGCGGGCAGACTTTGTCCGCCCGCCACGTAACGGAAAATGGGACCGACCGCCAGAGGTGCGGCGGTCCCACGAGGCAAATTAGGATGCACCCGCCACACTGGCGGGCGCATTCTGGCCTTTAACATTGCGGACGGTGCTGCTGGGTGCAGCTCCGTCCGCAATGTTAAAAGTGCATGGTTTGCATTGCCATGCACAACGTGAAAGGCACCGCGCGGTGCCTGCCACCTTGTGTATGGCAATGTAGGGGGTACCATAGGTACCCCCAAGTGCAGCCCCCCACCCCCCGAGGGCCCATAACGGGCCCCCAAAGCAATTTCCACCAGCCTTTCCATGCCGGCATTGCCGCCGTGGAAAGGCCTTTACATTTGCACATCATAATATGGATGGCGGTGCCTGCTCGGCACCGCCACCATATTATGCCCCAGATCCGCACGGCAGGCAATCGTAGCAATTGCCTGCCGGCGGAAAAGCGGCGGACGGTCTTTCCGTCCGCCGCGGTACCCCCGCCATACTAATATGGTGGGGGGTAAATCAGGTACAGATGGCGGGCGGATTGCCACCGCCGGCCCGGCGGTGGCGATCCGCCCGACATCATAATAGGCCCCTTAGTAACTAGCTGTAATAACTATCTACCACCACTATCTTAGTGACAGGACAAAGGAAAGGAGTCTCACTAGCATTACCTAACTTAAATTCGATAACCTCTGTTACATAATCAGCCCAAGCGAGTGCAGACTTGCAAACAAGATCGGTAGCGCATTTCACCTGTCTAGAAGAATAACAATCACATAATATGAGATTTTTAAACGTAACTTACCAGCATGTAAGCAGCAGCATTCTTGCTATTTGAGGAAAAAATAATATTCGCAATAACACAGAACAGAACACACAATAGTAATAAATTAGCTACTCACCAAGCCTCACAACCTCAACACCTAGCAGGTCCAGAAGGTCCTGCTCCCGGTCCAGGATGTCAGACCACTGGTGAGTCCGCTGGTTGTGGGTGCGCCGGACCTCAGAGCAGCCAAAAACTGCCCGGCGCACCCTCGCTCACCAGCGGTGACGTTCCTGGATCCCATACCCGGAACCAGGCCTGCAGCCTGCTGCCAAGGTTATGGGGAGGTGGCGCTGCATGAAAAAAACTAGGGCGGCCACCTCCACCTCTGAGAATAAGGCTCGGGCCTGCACCCCTTCAGGGTGCCACCTTCCGCAAGGAAGGCGGCTCCCGGTCGCACTCTTACCCTTAGCCATGGTTCTGGGGGGTGCGGGGGCGGAAAAGAAAAGAAAATAAAGTCAGGAGAAGAAGTAGGGAGGTAAAGAAAAATAAAAAGCAAGTAATAGAAAAATAGTACAAAAATGCAGTAAAAGTAGAAATAAAATGTAGGAAGAGAGAGGGATAGATAATAAATAAAAAGATCAGAAAAAAAGTTTTAGAAACAAAGGATTGAAGGGCCCGATCCACAAAAGTAATCTGAGACAAAATCCTAACTTTACGACTTTCGGTATTCACAAAAGACATTTAGAAGTAGTAAAGTTAGGATTCCTAACTTTACTACTCCTAAACTGAGACAAAATCATAACTTTACGACTTGCGGTATTCACAAAAGGCATTTAGGAGAAGTAAAGTTAGGATTCCTAATTTTACTACTCCTAAATGCCTTTTGTGAATACCGAAAGTAGTAAAGTTAGGATTTTGTCTCACTTTACTTTTGGGAATCGAGCCCGAAAAGATTTGAGAGGATTCAAAAAGAGGCCCCAGAACTATAACAAAGAGGAGAAAAACAAGATGGCCGCGCCCATTGGCGACCGCGTGGTGAATTTCGCCCGATATTCCCCCCGAACACGCAATCCACGTTGCCGAACATCAGAAACGTCTCGCGAGCATGCCCGAGCATGCGGAACAGCAATTCTGCATGCTCGTGGAGAACAGCGTAGCGTAGTATTTTAACCGCTCTGCGTAGTTCCGCGTAGGGAGGCTGCGTGAACCTCGCCCGGGCTTACCCTACAGGAGACATCTGCAAGTTCAACAAAACCTGCTGAGCTACCAAAGATAGATCGAACTGCATCTGGCTACTTCATCGATTTCAACACTTTTTCTCTTGATGCAAGGGAACCTGAGTCCCCGCCAGCTCCAGTTTCCTGCAAAAACCAACTTCATGATTTTTAATTAAAAAAAAAAAAAGACATACCTAGTCTCACCATGGCTACAGCTCTGGATAATCACTGGAATATTGTTCCTACTATTCTGGATAGGTAAGTGACTGTCTTTTTCTTGCTTGTAAATGAACACTATCTCCCAGAATGCTCTGCAGTAACAGATGTGAATTTTGTACTAAAACCTCATAAGTCATCTCATCGTAAACAGAGAGACCTGTCCTATGTGAACATCACATCAATTCCAGTTCCTAATGGATTAGTTTGGGACAGAATTTCATATGATGTATTTGGTCCCACTGAACTTTTGAAAATACCACATGTATTCAAAATTTCTTTAAATGATATCATCACCTCCAGTACATACTCTGACGATTTGGATTTTGAAACTGTTAATAATATGTTGTCTGAATTAGAAATGTCTGCAGCATTTATGAAAAATGAAATGTTTGATGCCTCATCTGATTTTGATACCATGTACTGTTACCAACATTATGGTCATCACTTTCTGCATAAAACAAGTGCACCACGTAATGTTTTCACATACCACCAATGGAAACATTGCTAACACCACTGAAAGGTAATTCACAAATGTTTGCACAAACGTTTGCTTATTTTTCTGGGTTTCATACATCAGATCCATGCTCATATTATTATAAGCTTGAACCTACATCTGCAAAGAAAAGTATGCTTACTAGCACGAAACAGTTATGCTCTGCATCCTTTATTGCCCAATTGTCTATACAGTTTTATGAGTTATGGAGGGACACTATAGACACAAAATCAGTCTGGGGTTCTAAGGAATGGTAGGTTCATGGAACTGAGGCACTATTGAGAGCATGCCTCATACCACAACAAATTATCTTCCTGAACGACACTGTGAAACAGACTTCCTGTCTTGGGTTAGCCAAGATTTAGGACTTGAACACCCCTCGTATTCCCTTGCTTTCACACTTGGAGGAATGGAAAAACTATACAGGAAACGGTGAGGGTACACTCGATGACATCGTGCATGACGTTACATACAATACAACAGACCCCAATTGAAAGGGATGCATAGTTTGGCCTATCGACACAAATATGTGTCAGTCAAGATTCAGGGGTACCATCGAAGAGTTTAGTATCCATAGGCCTGACTTACGCTATGTACAACGAGAACATCCAGGGGTGGTGACATAGTAGAGTGTTGGGAAGTTATGCCTCGATTGGCTAAGAACCTCAACACTGTCCCAGGTGAAACAACACTTGTCCATACTCTCAGATGACATGGATCTAAGGGATATTTTGCTAGGTCCCAGAAAGCCAAAGCAGAAACGCTTCCTATACGCTGTGTATAATGAAATTTGGAAAAACTCTCAACAAGAAGCTGCAGAGAGAATGCGTGAAATTGACAGAGTTAACTTAGAGAAGGCTTTGGCTGTGGTTGACAATGGCATGACCACACTAACATCCAGGATTTGTTCACTGGGCAACATTGTATCTTCTGCTAGAAATGTAATGGAACAGTATCTGTCCATCTTACAACACGGACAATCACAGTTAGGTTCTATTGCGTCATTAAGCTGGACGCTACAATCACGGTGCTCCGGTTATGTACCCTGGCGATATATCAACAGTACGTCTTTGTTCTCTGCTTATAATTTGACTGAAAAACAGACAACAATGGCACAAAGGTATGCAAAATATTTAATGCTGCGCATTGAAAAATTAGACCAATTACCTTTCACCATTGCAGAGTCACCATCCACAGAATGGTTAATTCATGGCCATATACCATTGCCGATAACGTCTTTCCAGTTTCAATATTGCCTAGAAGACCACCAGGTAGGCATGCATGAAGCTATGGGTAGGGAATTCATCCATGAATCTTGGGAATTACCGTTTAGATTTAAATGAAGGAATGGGGACACTGAAGTGTTTCAAAGCGGTAGAGACTGCGAGAATTCTTTAAGTGGATCTCTCATTTGCCAGGATATAATGCTTCATGGGGCCTGTAACGGTTCAGTTGCAAACTTGTCCTGTCATTTGAAAGGGTCACCAGATGCCGTGATTAATCCGGTGTTCAGGCTGCTCTCAAACAGGAGTTACTTGATGCTAAATGATCAAGGTTGTTGTGGGATGCTTCCAGGCATCGCATATCTAGTCACAGTAAGTTCCAGGGTTACTTGTTGTATGCAAGTATTGTTTCCACCGACCCACACAGTCAGGGAGGCGCTGTATGGCCTTAGTTGAATGTTTCCTTTATACGGTTTGATACTCTGAGCAGAATGAAAGCCATGCTTTTACAGAAAGATGTGCCCTTAACCTTAGCCCGAGAGACTTTTGATCTTCAGGTTGCAAGGTCCTCAGCTGAGATACAGGCACTGGTATGAACTAACTGCCCTTTCCATTTTGCAGAAATGGTACAGCGTATCTTTAACATGCCTGATACGAAGGGTATAGTACACCTATTTAAGACCACAGGTTCTGGACTGTTAAGCACCTTTCAGACAGTCTTCGGAGCGATTCCCGCTTTTATACACTCCGTATTTGGGAGCATTTTTGGAGGGCTTCCGCTAATCCTGCTACTGGTAGTGGGAATCCTGATTTAAATTTTTCTGCTACACAATGGACGTCCCAGTCACCAAGGAGATGGAAAAAATGCTCTTGGAGCAATGTTACTGTGATCCCATAGTACTCCATCTGGGCACACCTCAACTTCAGGAGCTAAGCGAGTCTTGGTTCCTATCATTTTGACCAGTCTGGATTGACTGTGTTTTGCCTGTTCTCCGCTGCTTCTTCTGCGAACAAGACTGCGTGTTGGACCTCTGTCTAACACTTCCATCGATTGCGCCACCGGATGTGGATGTATTACTGGACCCGTTAACTGCCCACGTACTACAGTGTCCCCAGTGTATTCCCATGTTGATGTCGGAATTCTTAGAGCCACCACAGGATGCTTTAGCTCCTGTTGGATTGGATATCGGCTCTACTACAGGCACTCCTGCTTTGGATATTTCAAACGCTTCCTCAGCATCAGCTGTGGGAACTGAAGAAGATCATCCTTGCTCGATTGACCTGATCTGTGAAGTGTTACAGCGACCGTCATCTACGAAGGCAAGCAGCAGTGATGTTGCATCTCCCACACAGGACACATAAAGATTTGGCTCTCCGTGTGCTGGGAAGAATTCGGCCTTTTTTCCAAAACAATCGAAATTGGAATTATAAACAAAATCTTTTCCTTCTATACTATTATTGAGAACCATGGCTTTCAGACACTCTCAGTTGTTCAAGCTATATATATGAACTTATGTTAAGGACTTATAGAACTTTTTAGACATTTTTTCTTTAATACATTTTAGAAATTTTTAAAACTGAACATTTTAACGATGTTTTTATGATCGATTAGAATGACATTCCCTGCTTTTTAGTATATCGTCCGGTCGGATGAGGAGTGGGTGTTATGTTTTGTAATGTACCCCAATATAGGCCTGGTTATTCACCTACCTTTTACCGACATTTCCCTGCCATTGTACTACATAACGGTTTTGGTATTGACCTTTTACCTAGTTAGATGCTGCATAAAATGTTGTATGGTTTTTCCAGAAAACTAGCCTCATTTATCATGCATAAGGATTCTCAGAATCACAGCAGGATTACCATTTTTTGCATAATAACTATGTATATGGGTCATCCCTCGAACCCTCCCCCTCGGCATGGGACAACACCTGGTGGCCCACCGCCCTTGGCAGCCCTCCCACCCTCACAGACCACACCCGAAACCTCTGCATCGTACTCGACTCGTCCCTCTCCATGACCCGACAGGTCAACGCCTACGCCTCCAGCTGCTTCAACACCCTCTGCATCCTCTGAAAGACCTTCAAATGGATCCCCCCGAATCAAGGAAGGCAGTCACCCACGCACTCATAACAAGCAGACTCGACTACGGAAACGCCCTCTATGCCGGGATAAACAAGTCTCTGCTCCACAAACTCCAGACCATATAGAACACTGCAGCCAAACTCGTCCTCGGCATCCCTCAACATGAACACATCACCCAACACCTGCGGAACCTCCACTGGCTCCCTGTGGAGAAGAGAGTTACTTTCAAGATACTCACCCAAGCCTACAAATGCCTCCACAACAATGGACCCCAATATCTCCGACAGAATCTCCTTCCACGCACCCAGGAGGAACCTCCGATCAGCCGACCTCACCCTGGCTGAACCCCCGCGCATCTGCAGAGCACAAACGGGTGGAAGAACCTTCTCCTAAGTTGTGGCCAAGACCTGGATCGAGCTCCCGATCAACATCAGACGCACCCCCACCCTGCACATCTTCAGGAAGACCCTCAAGACTTGGCTCTTCAACTGACCGGAGCTGCTCTTCTTCCCTCCACCCAGCGCCTTGAGACCCTTACGGGTGAGTAGCGCGCTTTAAAAAAACCCTAATTGATTGATTGATCCCTTCCGTCATCCTCGGCCGACATGACACAGCAAGGTAGAACCCCTGAGGGTACCTTTTGGGTATATATATACACTATATCTTTGCTGGGGCAGGCAGAGGAGAAAGACTTTCCGTGCTGTTACACTGACGCAAGACGCTGAGGTTCCTGCATGCAGATACTCCAGCATGCAGTGGTCCGACATCCACCTCCGGGTGTTCATCTCAAGACCAAGACGTGGTCCTTCATTCTCTCACACCAGGTAAAGGGGTTGGCTTCATCCTAGGGGGATTCTTGGCTCTACACCCATACATACCTGCTAGGTACACTTAGGTACATCTAGTTAGGATTGCATCATAGGAGTACGCATTATTATTGACATGTATTTATATGCTTGCATATATTCATTGTTTTAGCACTATGGTAGAAATCTACCATCCATTTACTCTGTTGGTGCTTATAATCATTTATATCTGTTTCTGTCTGATGGTTGTTTCAGCACACCTATTTTACATTAGAACGACGCTGGTTCAATAAATGCTTATTGAAAAACATCCCCACTGTTTATTCTGTGTATCTCTCTGAGACAAAGTGAGCACAAGTGACTGAGCGAAAAGTACTGCACTGTTTCCACGATTCCTGATGGGACAGGGCTGACATGTTCGATAGTTGCCAGAAACCATTCTCTCCTTGGTAAGAGGAGTTTACAGTGGCACTGTGATATAGCTAGGTGTACAGGCGAACATACTCGGTGGGGGTGTCTGGAATCAGTCTGGACACCAATCCCACAGTTTATGTTGTCTAAACGCGCAGATCATAAATAGATTTGTAGGAACTACACGACATAACGGCAACTAAAATAATCAAAATTGTGATGATTTAAATTACTTTGTCGGACTTCTTTTTTAGGGCTTTGGTACTATGTTTTTTTTTCATGCACACTTCGAACACAGCAATCCCAGTTGTGTAAAACAGCTGGGGGGTTGCAGGCACAGGCACCTAGCCTCAAAATGAGAGCTTGGTTAACCTGCTCTAAACAATCCTGGACCTGCTCTCATGCTGGAGCATGAGAGCAGCACCAGGATTGGTTGGATTCACATGGAGTAAGCCAACCACCTTCCTTCCGTTTCCTGCTCGTCTATCCCGGGAGAGGGGAGACACTGAACGGTGTACCTTCAGCATCTAGGTGAGCTTGTCAGCATTGTGCCATGCTCCACAAATGTTTGTAATGTTACCAGCCACCCCGGGACAAAAAGCATGTATTCAGGCATCCTGAGGCATTGTGGTGCAAAGGGGCATAACCTTAGAGTCTCTACCCATATGGAGAGTATATTCAGAAAGGCCGCTGGTTTGCCTTAAAGTCATATGGGGCATATTATCAAGCCAAATTCCGCTGCTTTAGCGTCCGTTTTCAGCCTAAAAGCGGCGATTTTTTTTCCGCTCAATTATCAAGGACACGCTAACGCGTGTTTCCTTGAGTTAGCAGCCCTTTCCACTCCATTTTGCATGTCAGCGATGAATATCGCTAATGACATGCAAAGTGGGCGTACCTTACCATTTCTCCATGGAAATCGGCGCTGACACGGCAGCGCAATATTAGCAACCTTCCAGCAAACCAGCGATGTGATAAAATAAACCGCGCTAACCGCGGTTATCGCGGGTTTGTAACGCCTAGTTCGAAACCGACTTAGCCATACTTATAATGGCAGGTGGATTGTACGGCTGAGGCAACGGGCATATTATCAAGGAAACGCAATATAAATCGCATTTGCCGCTTTGCGCGACTCTGTTTCACGCCGCTATCGCAGGATTTAATCGCCGTGGAGATATGCGTTGATAATAACGCGATATCTCGGCGATTAAATCCTGCGATACGCGGCGTTAACAAGAATCGCGCAAAGCGGGAAATGCGATTCTTATCGCGTTTCCTTGATAATATGCCCCATATGATTGGAAAGTGTGATAGATCAGCTGAGCTAACTTGTCAGTCTTTAATGGCAGTGTGAAACAGGAAGCAATGTCTAGATTCTGAAAACAACAAAAGGAGGGTGTCTTGGGCAAAGCGCACAAGCATGTGGGGTGCTTAGAGGAATTCCCAAGACTTAAGAAAGTTGATGACGTGACATAGACTACCAGGGCCAACTGGCCTGCCATTTTCATCATTCACTGAGGACCCTCAAAACCCTCCTTAACAATCAGGTGTACCGTGGCTGGCCATCTTTTGGTCCATTGTGGGCTATTTGCGGACCTGCCAATGAACGCTTTTCTATGTGCTGCATTTCCAAACTATCAATCTATTTGATCCACTAATCAACTAACCTACATGATCTATTGGCCATATTCAAGGGGAGGACACAGAGCCTAAAAAAAGCTATTGAACTAAGGCGCTATATAAATGTCCTTATGAATGCGAAGTGCTTGTCCTTTAGTTTGTTTAAAACTTTGAGCATTTATTTTAAATGTATGCCTGGCTTTAAGCCAGGTGAATGCATTGAACGCTCACTGCTGATGTCTGCTGCAATCTGTCAGTTATGCCCAAGCCTGCCAGATTAGAGATGCCAGTTCATTATTTAAGTTGACGCCCTCACAGTTGAGTTTACATCATACAGAGATGTGTAATACACTGCTCTTACTGTTACTTCACTCTAAGCCTGGGAGAAGTGTCTGTTTCATTTTAATTCACCCAGTAATAAGGGTAGAAGTCTCTGTTTCCTTCAACGCCATCCTGTACTTGGGAAACGCCTTTGTTTCCAGTGCACCTTTATGTATTTTTGAGCAGTGTATGTCTACTTAAGCTTCTTACTTCTAGCCTTGAGCCAGGTGTGTGCTGCTTTGCCGCCCCTCATTCGAAGCCGCCTATTTTAGCTTTTTTCCAGATGGGCATGTGCCCATTATTCCATCGTGTACCCCTAGCTTAACATGTGTCAATCCTTTCCTCCTTTACTAGGACATAGCTGTTCCACCCTTTATTCTGCACCTGTGTCTACATGGTGTGCCTCGTCTTGCTGTCCCTAGGATAGGTCCTGTCTCTTTCAATATCTCTCATAATTAGAACAGATGTCTGGCTCAGTGTCCACCTCTTCCCTACTCAGAGATGTGCTTTATCCGCCTGCACTCTGAACAGATGTTCCCAGTCCTCTGCACATCTCCACACACACCGACAGAGCTCACCTGCAGCCCTTTGAAGGCTGCTTGCTTCTACATAATAGCAGGTGCTGCTCTCCACTTCTACCCACACTCTGACTGTCTCAGCAGGCACGTGTATTTTGAAATTTGATCTTTGCCATCCACTTTTCTTTAAGGCACACTTTCACAGTCCATACCTTCATTCAGTAACCCCGCTAGCTCTTGCCAAGGCCTTTGAGGACACAGCAATGCAGAGCACACCTCTGTAAATTACAAATGATGCTTGCTTTCCTGAGTGGAAGAAAGTGGTTTAACTGTCCAGCAGGTGCTGGCCTAGGTGAGGGCTGTAGTTGGGCAGGTATTTATGTTTGGTGCTGGTGGGTGGCCTGAAGATTACTGATGAGGCCAAGCTGATACAGTCTCTGGCTTCTTGACTCCCTCATGCAACTGGATGCATGCCGCTGCTGGAAATAGTAGACTTACAGGCAGGCCTGGAAGTCTGAAAGGACAGTAGGGCTGGGGCAGTGACGGTAGACTTACTGACAGGCCTGGGAATGGGAAAGGGCGGGCTGGAAGTCTGAAAGGACAGTTGAGCTGGGGCAGTGCCAGTAGATTTATTGGCAGGCATGGGGAGTCTGAAAAGACACTTTGGCAATTGCTTTTTTAACCTTCTTGCTTTCCCAAATATGCTTGGAAATGCACCATTTGCCCATCTTTCTTATTGACATTTTCTCGGAGGGGGAAACCTGCCCTTATGACCGTCGGGCTTGCTCCCTACACACTCTCTCCAGCGGGCACTCACCCCAGCAGTGTTGCAGAAGATTTTTATTATACCTGTCAGGAGAGGCAGAAGAACACAAGCTTACACATGAAATAATATCTGCAATTTCATTTTAGCAGCTTTACCTCTTCCAAAGACATCTCCACGACCACCTGTTCCCATAATTCCTATACTAAGTGTACAAAGACTCTATAAACACTGTACAAATACATAACTGTTATGGAACATCTTTCTAACTGCTCAAATCCCCCCCATCTTTATCAATCACTTGTTATGCTAAGTTACATTTTAATGTAAAGCACCCTAGACTGATAGGTATAGGTATGCTATGTATGTAGTTAAATAAAAAAAAAATGACAATCCTCTCGAATAGTTTCCAAGTATGTCTGCAAAACATTTGACTGTGCCCCAATCACTCATGTTGAAGGCAAAGAGTTCCCACATCTTTGTCTACCACACTCCATAGTCTTACATTGGATTTTTGATTACCTGTTTTTAAGTGGTATGATTTTGTTTATAATTTTTACATTTTACTCATTCATTTTGTCTCTGTTCAGCTTTCAAGAATCAGACTTTTTAAGTTCTTAATTTCCTAAATATATTGCAATTGTGAGTAGTTGTTGCAAATGTGCCACACACAAGTTATTTGAGAACATCCTTGAAAGATGGATTCATCACAGAAATTTGTTTACTTTTGGAATCCAAAAGAGATCTGTTTTTAACATTTAGGAAAAAATCTGTCTGCCATAGTAGTGGGAACATGATGTGGATGATTTACAAAAGCAATTATAATTATGGGAATTAGTACTACAGGAGTACTATTTAATGTATTCTTACAAGCCTTTGCAAATCATCCCTGAAACACCCAACTCCATGTAGTAAAAGTACAATGAGGTCACATTCCTTTCTTTTTGTACTGATTGTATATATTATTCTGAAATGAAGAAGCACTCGTCAGGTAAAGAACTTTATTCAGTTGCTTCCATCGACATCCCTGACCCAGAATGACAGTTGGGTCCGGGAGCGCACCTTAGAATTCTGACAGCATTCTAGGAACAGTTCAAGACAAGGGGTGAGGGGAGGGCGGAAGAATCCAATGGCGGGGAGAAAGGGAAGGAAAAAAGGGTAAGATACAACACATCTCCTTCCCTAGGGAAACAATATAAATTCCCAAAAATATACACATGACATGGCTGAAGGAAACAGAGAAGAAAGGACCAGATTAAAACATTCTGTAATCCTTGTGCCACAACGGTCTCTTAAATTGGTTCCTAAGAAACTCTTTTCTCGGTTGAGGATGAAGTCCATTGTTTACAGGTGTTCTGTATTCTTTGGAGGAATCATGTACATCCTCACTGTTATCCCTGACTATCCTGTCAGAGCTCCACATTTGACCATCGTCGAGAAGTACAACATTTCTGAAAACCTTACATATTTTCTTCCTCTCTGAAAACTTAGAGGAACCAGAATAAACAGATCTTGGTAATTTTACTTTTACAACATCTACTTCCTTCCAAATCTTACTCTTTTCTAGCACTCTACTGTTGTACCTGTTAACATATTTCTTTTGATGTTCTTGAATCTTCTCCTTATTTTATTTCGATCTACCTCCTCCACGTTGTTGCCAACTAACCACAGGGGACTTAGCTTTGTGCCTGGTTCCCTCCCTTTAAGGGGCTTAAATGGGGAAACACCAGTGATGGAGTGAGGAGTAACGAGGTAGGACCAAATCATTTCATCTAATGCTTTCTTAATGTTCAACCCTCTGCTCACATTTAGTTGAATACAATCTTTGATCATACGGTTGACTCGTTCAACTAATCCATTAGCTCTCAGACAATAAAGAGCAGTTTGCAAACGGATTACAGAAAATGTATGTAGAAATTCTTTCATTAGCGATGAAGTAAATTGGACACCATTGTCTGTTATTAATGTTTGAGGTACACCTTCACTACGGAATACATCTTGTAGAAAAGTAATAACAGTACTGGTAATGACATTGTCTACAATTTTGATGACCACCCATTTTGAATGATAATCTACTAGTGTCAGTATGAACCTTCCTCCTAATTCCTTAGCATTTATAGGACCGATGATGTCCAGAGCTAATTTATTCCAAGGGACAAGAGGCACTTCTACAGCAGAAATAGGACCTTTGCTTACATGTTTGCTCTTGTTGCTACATGCACAGCTTATGCATTGTCTAATGCTCTTTTCGATCATGGAGTCCATGCCTGGCCACCAATAATGGAGTCTGGTTTTGTTCTTAGTAAGACTGCACCCTAAATGGCCTTCGTGTGCCAACGATACTATTTTTTCACGCAAATTTTCAGGCGGAACAAGTTTGTTTCCCCTATACAAATTATCCTCTCGCATATACAATTCATTCCTCACCTCCCAAAATCCTTTCACATCATTTTTTAAGTCAGAACACTTAGTAGGCCATCCTTTCAAGATGAGTTCTTTCACGTTTTGAATCACCTGATCACTTTTCATACTGTCTTCCCACTCTTCTTTTTGTATACCTTCTGTAATAGCTGCCACCACAAATTCTTCAACAGTATTTTTTTCCAACTCATCATAAGGTAAAGGAAGTCTAGACAAGCAATCAGCTGCCTGATTTCTGAGTCCTGGAATATACACCATCTTGAAATTGAACCCTTCTAGACCAAGGAACCACCTGGAGATTCTAGGTGTGGTTCTTTCAATATTTTTTACTGAAAATGCACTTACCAAAGGTTTATGATCTGTTCTCAGGGTGAAGGGAATACCCCACACAAACAAACGGAAATTCTTCACTGCCCAGAAACAGGCTAGTGCTTCTCTTTCTACCACTGAGTATCGAGATTCTGCTTCAGTTAATGTTCTCGATGCAAACGCTACAATCCTTTCTTCACCATCAACTACCTGGCTACGGGTCGCTCCTATACCTTTGGTACTAGCATCAGTAATAAGTATGGTGAGTTTGTTGGTATCAAATTGTCCTAAGAAAGGAGCATTCACAATAAGGCACTTTAACTTGTTAAATGCTTCCGTACATTCTTCGTTCCAATTAAATTTAACACCCTTTTTAACAAGTTTCGCAAGGAATGAGTTTTTACAAACTTAGAATAATATTCTGACAAACCAAGGAAGGATTTTACTTCTTCCTTGGTGTTCGGTACCGGAGCTGATCTGATCGCTTCCACCAAATCTACTTTAGGCTTAATACCGTCTCTGGATATAACATGTTCCAAATATGTGACAGAACGTACTCCTACTTGGCACTTCTCTCTTTTCAAAGTTAATCCTGCCTCTTTCAACTTGAATAGCACAGTTTTGAAAGTCTCATTGTGTTCATTTTAATTTTTTCCAAAAACTAACAAATCATCCTGGAAACATAGTACCCGGTCTACTCTTTCCAGGATCTTTTGCATAGCCCTCTGGAAAACCACGGCAGCGGATGCTAAACCGAACAGCATTCTACAGAATCTAAGGGCCATATGTAACAAAATACAGTTTTGCGATTCTCAAATTGCGATTTTCTGCGAATCGCAATTTGAGAATCGCAAAATGCAATGCATGTGGGATTTGCAAATAATTTTGCGAATCCCACATATTCCTTATTTGCGAATTGCAAATTGAGATTCACAAATAAGGAATATCTTCCCATTCATTCCTATGGGCAAGGAGGCCCATAGGAATGAATGGGAAGACATTCTCAATTTGCGATTCCCAATTAGAGAATCGCTAATTGAGAATGCAATTTCAAGGATGCCAGGGTGTCAAAAGGACACCCTGTTGCACCCCTGAAATGTGCATGTGTGCACATGTGGCACACATACATGCCCTAAGGGCATGTATGTGCACCACATGGCACTTTAAAAAATGCAAAAATTTGCATTTTTAAGTGAAATCGCAATTTACCACCAACTTGAAGTTGGTGGTAAATTGCGATTCCTTAAGGCCAAATCGCACTTTCTTTTGTGCTTCTTACATTGCATTTAAGGAATCGCAATTTGCGATTCCTTGAATACAATCGCAAAATAGGGAATCGCAAATTTTGCGATTCCTTATTTTGCGAAGGGGTTTAAGTGTGCTACATTGCACACTGCTAATTTGCGATCGCAAACGCTGAAATTCTGCGAATTTCGGCGTTTGCGATCGCAAATTGGCTTCATACATATGGCCCCAAATGCGCCGAACGGTGTGATGAATGATGTAAGTGCTCTGCTAGAAGGATAAAGTCTCATCTGATGGTAAGCTGAGGATAAATCTATTACCGAGAAAAACTCAGCATTTCCAACTTGACTCAACATTTCATTTATGTTAGGCAAAGGATGCCTGCCAATACAAATATTATTGTTTAATTCTCTCAAATCAATACATAATCTGATGGCCTTGGTATTGGATTCAGACATAATAACTATGGGAGCAACCCATTCAGCACATTCGATGGGCTCGACAACACCTTGACTGATTAGCTTATCCAGTTCTTGTCTAAGGGGTTCCCTCAACATTATTGGTATGTTTCTACATTTGTGTGCTACTGGTTTGGCACCTTCTTTCAGTTTTATTTTATGTTGGAATTCTTTCAAACACTCAAGCTTGTCAGTGAATACTTCAGGGAATTCGTCTAATAACTCCATACCACATGCCGATCTTTCCACAAGCATGACAGGGACTTCTGCTGTAGGATCTAGTTTCATACCCAAGTCTTTTTGATGTGCCCATCCTAAAAGATTAGATCCTTGTTTAGCTATATACACTTTTCCAACTGTACTTCTGTCTTTGAATGTGATTTTCATAATGACTACACCTTCCAGCGGTATAGGGTCTTTGTTATACCCAACTGGAACCACATCAGGTTCTATGAGGGATGATGTCTGATCACTAAACTTGGTATGATAGGTTTCACTATTAATGAATGTAAAAGGTGAACAGGAGTCTGCAAAAACTTCCGCTCTTTTACCATCCAATCCAATCTCACACTTGGGCAAGTTAACCATGTACACATCCTTACTTCCTTCCACATCTACTTGCAGGACATATTTACTTCTGTCATCATCACCGGATTCAATAACATTAACTGTTCTGCCTGATGTGTCTTTGCATACTCGAGCAAAAGGTCCCTTACGGTTACACTTCCTGCACGTGGCTGTTCTAGCCCAACAATTACCATTATTTGCTAGATGCCCTGTACTTCCACATCTGAAACACTTCATTCTGTTTTCTTGAACAAATTTTCCTTTGTTATACTCTTTAACCATTTCACTTTTCTTTTGTTCCTTAATAGCGCATACGTTTTTAATTTCTCCACCAATTTCATTTACTTCCTTGTCAATAGCAACATTCATTTCCTTAATGCATTCTGCAGTGTGTTCTACACTTTTTGCTATATCAATAGCGTTCTTTAGGTCAGGATTACCAACTAATAACTTCTCCTGTATTTTCTTATTATTTGTACATTATACTAACTGGTCCTGAATGAGAGAATCCGTCAATTCATTGAACTCACAAGTATTTGCTAAAGCTCTTAGTATTGCTATGTAATTTCCCACTTTCTCGTTATTTCCCTGACTTCTTCCAAAAAATTTGTGTCGCTCTAATACAACATTTATCTTATCAGTGAATTGTAATTCTAACTTCTTAATGGTAGTGGCATAAACATCTCTCTCACCAAATTCTCCTTCCTCTTCTTCTAACTCAGGAAGACTGTCAAACACCTTCCTACCTTCAGCACCTAGGTTATGTAATAAAATGTGTTGTCTCCTTATCGCTGAAAACCCACTGGCACCAATAGCGATCAAATATGTTTCAAACCCTTTGATCCAGTTTTTCCATGCCATGATAGGTTCCCCAGCTTCTGATAGGAAAGCTGGAGGTTGGTTCATGCTAGCCGCTGCCATTATAACTTATGACAATTTGAGTTCAAGATAAAACAATAATAAAGTACCCTGTGGAAAGAAAAGTGGTTAGTAACACTAAGTCAGGTTATTACATTAATAATCTTTTCTACAAATTACAAATCCTTCCAATAACGAGAACTTGAGAAATGTTATTTTCAAAAATGGAAATGCTGCACTGGAGATAAGCCAGGTAAGAGATGTACCACAATAAGTCGCTGTGCACATACAAGTTGTTGGGATGAATAGTGCTGGCCAACACCTCCACTGAAAAACTTCTGCATAAAGTGCGTGGAATGTTCTGAAGGCAAATTGCACGAAGAATTTCCGAAGGCTAGATAATTTTTAAACAACCGGTGAAGCCGAAATGTTAAATCCGTGAAAATTATAATATGTTCATTGCCGGTTACTTCCCCATCCAAGGTTACTTAAAAATGCTGCTGCACAATGAAAGGAAAGTCCTCTCAACGTATGCGCCTCACTTCTGGAGCTAAGAAATCCCTTGCACATGAGGATCTGAGAGGTGAGGGAAACTTCCAACAGCGTGCTGCCTAAAGGAGATCAAAACAATGCCTCACGCAGCCGACAGAACTCGCAAAAGCAGGACCCATGAATTTAAAATAATCTCCCACCGAAATCTCTGTCAACGCGCGTGTGACTCATAAGACAGAACACACTTCACAGTAGAGCAGCCTACTACGAGTGAGCAGACACTCACCGCTGAACTTGATGGAAAGATTTTCCTCAGCAGGGCATAAAAAAAATGACACTTGCCAGGATACCAGACTCCGTCAGACCGCCACTGTGAGGGAAACAGAAGACACTACCTCACCACTTCCCGGTGAGGAGAAACCCCTCCCAGAGGGCAGTGCAACCACCACTACGCCACTAGGGTTTCCACAGCAGGGCGGCACACAGCGAACTCCTCCCAGGAAGTGACGCGTCAAGAGTAACCCGGATGGGTTACAGAAGATAAATCTCAGCTCTCTCCTTGAACGCCATGAACGCACAAAGTATAGTACGTGAAGAGGGTCGCTTCCTGACGCCGTAACAGCCCTGAGTAAACTTCCAGTTGCAGATCTCCTCAATCGAAGCCGGGATACCGGAACGCTTCAAACTGTGCAGATGCCTTCTCAAGCGTTGAGGGAACAAATACAGCACCACTGGGCAACAAATGGAGGGAATGTCGATATGTTGCCCTCATCGCAACTTAAAATCATCGCCAGTGAAATGAAGAAGCACTTGTCAGGTAAAGAACTTTATTCAGTTGCTTCCATCGACATACCTGACCCAGAATGACAGTTGGGTCCGGGACCGCACCTTAGAATTCTGACAGCATTCTAGGGACAGTTCAAGACAATGGGTGAGGGGAGGGCGGAAGAATCCAATGGCGGGGAGAAAAGGAAGGAAAAAAGGGTAAGATACAACATATTCCTTGAATAATTCCATTTTATTCTCCTTTTGGAGGTTATGGGACTCATTCACAAAGGTACACAGGAGTATGTAAAAAAGTATTACAGTATTAATCCTATACATATTCAGAAATGCCTTCGTAGTTATTTTTTGAACCACTGTTTTGGAAACAGAACTGGAAGCTGTTCTTAGGCAGCAATGCTTGTAGAGTATTAAACTAAATTTTATTTTTTCTAAAAATCAGTTTTTCCTATAAATTGCCATTTTAGGAAACAGTTGATGATGAATATGATAGTTATTTGAGGATGGTCTTTGATTGCTTTTTAAGGTTAAGTCAAGGGATTTTGAATGGCCAATGAATCAGCTCCATTATTGACTGAAGCTATTAACTGTAAGATTATTTTACTAGGTTCTTAAAGGGGATATAGAGCCATCAGTGAGAAGTCTCAATATTTTCTCTGGAACTATCTTCAGCTGTTGGTACTTATAAGATATGACAGGATGGTTTGTGTATTTTCAGTTATAAATTGTAGAATAAATATAGTGGTCTTTCTTTTAGAAATTACTAGTTAATGAACAATTATTGCACTATTCAGATTGATTAGTCTATAATGGATTAATTGCAAATGCTTCCTAAATTGCTGTTGTATAATTAGTTGTTGTCTTTTGTGTCAAATTAAAATATATGACTCGGCTAATTTGTAGAAATATGTTATCTTTTCATTTAAGCTCCGAGTATTTGAATTGTCAGGAAACCACTATCTTGTCCTGATGGAGGTTCTAAAAAAATTAGAAAGGGACCAAAACAATGACTTTTTTAAGGAATTTCCATTTTTTAAATTTGTATAATCAGACTATGTGATTGGATATCGAGTAGGACATGTTTGGCTGCATATGTGGAGTCCTATAAGGAATTTTATTTTTATTTTGTGAAATGTAACATGACTTTTGTGATTTGTTTTCTTATATGATTGTGGCTTTCCTTTTCAATGCTATTCTTACAATATGTATAATTGTAGAATAAGTATTTAAAACATTTTTGCAAAATATTGAGCCCTTTTCAAACTTAGGGCCTCATTTATAATTTAGCGGAGGGGGTACTCCATCGCAACAACTATGGAGTGCCCTCTTTGCCAAACTGAAGGTCCGCCCACCTCATTTAGGGTTGGACGAATCTTCATTATGTCAACAGTGGAGACTACTCTGTCTTTGCTACTGACATAACATTCTGACAGTCCAAAAGAGTACAGGTCATCAAAGGTTTGAACATGTGTCCGCCCAGCCTATTTAGAGTGGGCGAACACATGGCCAGTTTTCACTCTCAGTTACTGCCAGGTAAACTCTGGTGGTAAAGGACAGTGAAAACTGCAAAATGCACACCTTGCCATTGGAAAAAGCGCCCAAGGTGAGGGTGCATTGCTTTTTTTATTTTCCAAACAAAAGCCAATTTACTGTGCAGCTCCATCATCTTGATGGAGCTGTACGACAAACTTACAATGCATTGACAGGAAGCATTGTGACGGTGGTTGCTGCCACGCCAGAGATGTCTGCAGGGCTGGCCGACATCTCAAAATCCGTCAGGCAGGGGCTCAGTTAGAGTGACAGAGTACTTTACTCCGTCACCCTGACGGACTAAAACACCGTCCGCCAACATGTAAATCACAATCTTAGTCTTTAAACTTAATTCATATTGAGCATTATTACAATTTTTGGTTCCCTTTTTGGGGTAAGTGTGTTTGTGATTTGTAAATATCCAGGCCCCATTTTGAGTTAGAGAGTTGTCCTATATTTGAGTTTCATTAACTCTTAATTTAGCGCTCTGAATGATCACTTTATGTGATGTGACCTGAAGAGTCAGACTCATGGACATACAAGCATGTTATTTAGGGCTTCCTAGAGAAGTTGCTTTGGTAATTTGTAATAGCTGCTATTTGTTACAGCGTAAATTCTTGTTGTTCTGTTACTTGTATGGGATACACTTTTGTGATTTTTTTTTCCAAACTTGAATGAACACTTATTGTTCCCATTAGTGCTGTGCTTGGACCATTTAGGAAATGTCCTGGCACCTCACGCCAAGAGTGTGGCCCCTCTCCCAGAGAGCTTAATAATCAATTTTCCTTCAACAATGTTTGTAATCAGCCTGGGGTAAAGTGAAGTTCTAGCAAATACTCATTCAGCAATGAGAATTCAAAGTGTAGGTATGTAACAGAAATGCAGGTGCAGCTGCAGACAATGAAAGTGTTTGGCATCTATGACTTTCATAGCCATGGAACAAATCAATCAACATTAGTGCTAGAAATACCGATGAAAGAAACATGTCCTGTTAGTTTCCCATTTGACTCCCATAGAAAGTGCACATTGAACAAACACTCTTTGCTCACAGGGCATATAACATATAGCAACCAAATTTTTACCACAGAAGCCAACTAATTCAATTGCTTGTTTCTCTTTATTAATCTTTGATTAGAACAACAAGGTAGCGGGTCTTTAATGGCATGTAGAGCCTGCAACTGAGGGCTCTAAGGCTATTAGAACATTATTCCCCTAGAGGGCAGAATATTGTAATTTTGTAAAACAAATGCCTCACTGAGCTCGAGAGGGTTGAAATCACTCAAGCTCCATGAGGCCTTTGTTAAACATTGGAATGTTTATGCTCCGGGCTTCTAGCGGCCATTAGAACATTGGAATGTTGGGAGCTCCATTGTAGACAATGGAGTGCTCCATGCTTCTACGGGCCGGTAAAGGCCCGCAGAGCAACATTCCAATGTTTTACAAAGGCCTCTCGAGCTTCGAGAGGCCTTTGTTTTATTTGTTAGAACATTCTACCCTCTAGTGGCAGAATGTTCTAATAGCCTTATAGCCCTTCGTAGCAGGGCTATACCGGCTATTAAAGTCCGGGTCCCTTATTAAAGTCCCTCGCCTTTGGCTCGGGCCTTTAACGCGGGAGCGGGCCTTTAATAGCCGGTATAGCCCACTACGGCGGGCTATAAGGCTATATTAGAAGCCCGGAGCCCTTCATTATTTTCAATGGAGCGCTCAACATTTCAATGTTCTAATAGCTTGGATATTTTTTGTGATGTATATAAAAGAGTCCAAATGTAGCCCCCATTTCTACATTATTGCCCCAGCTCATCTTGTCAATACACTGAAGCCCTTATGTAGAGCAGTCAGTACTATTGCTCATGGACAACATGCCCTTGTACATCAATAGACCGTCTTACTGTATAATATCATGTACAGTGCACACTTAACAAGCCAGTGTCACTTTTTCCCAGGAGTGCCACGGTTGGTAACACTAGTCAATGTTCCCCAAGTGAGGCCACTTATCACCCACACTTGATTCTTTTTACCATATTGCGCTGTTCCCATGAATCAAGCTAAGGATACCAACTTAATTTTCAGCTTTCGATTTCAAATTCTATCATATTTAATGTGCGTTTTAAAATGTTCAATTATGCTTTTTTACATGTATACTTTATTAATCTGCTAATATTATTTAATTTTCTAAGAGGTCATGCACCTTTTGATTAGGTGTTGTGAACCCACGGGTAAAGAAGTGCTGCTTCACGACCCTGTCTTTCATACCAAATGTGGTATTTCTTGAACTATGTTTGGTAAATCCATACTACAAACTTCTTTTTCATACACGTAACAGATACATCATAGACAGTAGTAATGTAAGTTCCCTTTCAGTCATATAGATTCAATACAGTCCAGGGAGCAGTAGTGCAAACTTCTTGCATTGACTAAGAATATGCACCTATCCGTGGCATGCTTATTGGAAAGAAGGGACTCAGGGGGATATTCTCAAGAACGTGCGATAATCATCGCCAAAATCGGTTAACACAATTTTTCATATCGCCGTCTATAGCGGGAAAATAACTCTGTGTTACCGTCGTATTCTCAACACGGCGGTAACATGCGATAGTTTCCCGATAACGTGTCAAATGTCTGCGATAAAATTACCGGGACGGCAATAAAAATCTAAAGCCGAACGTGAAAAAAGTGGCGATGGGTCCAACCGCGATAAAAAAATCTGCGATAAGCTGCGCCAGGCCTGCAATTCACACACGTCAGGCGGGAAAAATCACTATAAAAGCAGAAAAAAACCCACAAACAAAACCAAAACAACTGCGAAGCACAATGAAGGTAGCCGGAGCAAGTACAGAGGACAACCAGAACCCCACAAGCCCCACGGAGGACTAGCCTGGGACCTCGGGGTCAGGGAAGGGCAAGGAGAAGAAGAAGAGGAAGACGCGGTTCAGTCCGCAGGAAAACAGGATCCTGATAACGGAGGTGATAGAACACCATCAACAACTGTTCGTCACCTCCACTGTGTCATTGGCAACAAAAAATGGAATATGGCAGTCCATCCTGGACAAGGTGAATGCAGTCGGAGTGCTGAGGAGGACAATGGAAGAGCTCAAGAGGCGCTGGAATGATGTGAAGCGCAAAACCAAGCAGACAACAACCAGAAGGCAGCAATGCAGACTGGAGGTGGGACTCCAGCGCCACAGGAGGAGCTGGATGAGATGGAGGAAATGGTGTCCACAGTCATCAGTGTGGAGACGGTGGCAGGAGTTGGGGGACCGGACACTGCTCAACATGACCTGACACAACAGCAACAGGGTGAGTAATGACCAGGGACTGGGGGGACGGGGGGAGATGGGCACAATGTCACACATGCACAATTAAGTATAGCACAGTGCACACCCACAATGACTCTGGATCATGTCCCTGATCCCCTTGGCACACTGCAGCACACCTAGAAACAGCAAGTAGGCCCCCGTTGACTATGTGCCCAGAGGGGGCCCTTCCCACACATCACCAATCTCCCAACCAACCCATGCACATGTGCCAAACCCAGCAAAGCGGCGTGTCTGTGAGCCACACTGACAATGCAAGTGACACTGCATGATGAATAGCATGGCTGCAGTCAATATATCATGACATGTTGCACGCCACGACACTGAGGTGGCTGAGTGTGGACCACATCCGTAAAGGAGCAGGTCACACTCTGACACATCCACGTGCACAAACAACCCCTGACATCAACAACACATCTGCGGACAAACCATGCCCCAGAGTCCCAACTCCCACCAAGAGCCCAATTTACCCAAGTATGCAACATCTCAGCACTGTATAAGCACAGAAGTCAAAGGCACACCGCCTGAAAGGGATAAGGGGCAGCAAAATCAGAGCTGCGGGGGCGACTCGCCCAAAATGCAGCACACACACATAACATTCAGAGCACATCAACATTGACAAAAATGTGGTACAAACTGCAACAAGTTCACAACAGAACAGAGGACACAACTGGTGCTGCTTGTGTGTAGAAAGTGGCCAATCACATTTGGCATAGCAGGGAAATGTGAGATGATAATGTACAAGTACAAACATACATCCGTGATGTTGTCGAAATGTCCACTGTCCCGCATCAAATAGGCAGCTCCTCCCAAACAGTCACAATGTACATTGTCATGCAGTCTGTATGTAAACTTGTACAATGCGTCAACATACATGTGAACGCAATGTTAAACTGCATCTCCCCTTCATATTGCAGAGGGAAAATCAACACCTCCTGCAGAGCAGACTGAACATCTCTTCACTGATGACGAAGAGGGCCTCCACACCTTCGACACCGATGCCCTCCAAGAGCTCATGGACAGCTTCGGCACCTCACCTCCAGGAGCAGGGCAGCCCAGCTGCATCGAGGAGACCTCACCCCCTGCACAGACCACACAGCAGGAAGCACCCACCACCACGGCTGTCTCCCAGGACACCCACGAACAACACATGGCCTTCCAACACCGTGTGTTAGGGTGCCAGGAGAAGATGGCTGATCAGGTGCGGGTGGGGTTCGACCTCATTACAGCCAAACTAGATGCCATACGTGGATGTCTAAGTCCCATCAGGGACCACTTACAGTCCCTAATGGACACCCACAGTCCGCTCCATGCTCTCCAATGATCCATGGCTGACATCGCTGGAGTCCTGACTCTGAGACAAGGACAACTGTCTAGTCAGAGTGGCTCCAGCGATGTCAGCCGGGAGTTGGGACACATGCGGAGTATCATGGAGAACAGGGAGCGGATGCAGGCGGAAAGAATGGCTGCCACGGCTGCACACCAGCGAGATGTAGCTGGGATCGTCCATGCCCTGCAGATCCTCATCATGGCATTGCTGCCACAAGGCCTGGCGCCGATGAATGCTGCTGCTGCTTCTACATCCACATCTCCACTCCCTGATGTGTCACTGCCACACAGTGTGGCAGACATTCCACCTCCGGCCTCTAATGTGTCAGTGCCACACAGTGCTGCTGACAAAACACCACCACCCACATGTGAGGCACAAGAAACATCAGAGGACGAAGATGCGGATGATTCTGCCTTAGTGGTAAGAAGGAAGTGGTAGCATTCATCTCCGCCATATGGACTGTTTCTGCTTGGTTCTGCCCTCTGTATCATCACCTTCCACTGTCCCCCGATACACTCTGCGACACTCACCTTGGACCTCGACATGGACTGCCATATTCTGTTTGGTTACCAATGACACAGCAATCAGACTGCGGACTGAACTCTTCCTCTTCCGATGAACTTGTCATTCCCTAAAGGACTCTGGCTGGCCCTCCACGGGGCAACAATGTAAAGTGGGGTTTGCATGGCCCTGTACTGCTCCAGCTTCAACACTCCACTGAATGTGAATAAAACATTCAAATTCACACAGATGTGTCATGTCTATGATCATTCAAGTATGAAAGTATGGATGAATGTAGGGTCAGTGATTCCCCCTTACGTCCATGTTGCTCATGTTGTGGGACTTGAGTCACAGGGTGCAACATTGCCAATTGCGGTCAGGGTGGCGCCGACACTACAACAGAGACACATGCATTAGTTACTTTCTTGTCCAGCCCAGAACTGAACCACACCCAGAGCCCCGGGCTCATTGTTCACACCCCTACGCTGGACTGGCATACGCCAGCCCAGCCCACTCTGCTTATGCTTACAGGGGGGACGACAAAGCTACATGTCCCAGGTCTTCCCTGTAGTGATCTGCTGATCACTGGTCTAGTTGTCAGCATGCCACAGCCACTCCCTGAGGGCTGGTTTACACCCACACCACACCCATCCAGCTCAGGCATCACAGGACATGTGACCCTGCCAATAAAAAGGGCCTACCACATCACATTCCCCACTGCCGGAGGTGACATGATGGCGTCCGCACCACGAGACTCAATCATAAAGGGGCCATGACTTGTGGCGCACTGGGTTAGTGGCACCCGATGCACTGTGGCCGGCACGCGCCTACCGCCACGGGACGATGACTTGCGGTGCACAGAGTTGGTGGCACCCGATGCACTGCGGCCGGCACGGGCCTACCACCACAGACGATGACTTGCAGTGAACAGAGTTGGTGGCACCCGATGCACTGCGGCCGGCATGGGCCTACCGCCACGGGACGGTGACTTGCGGTGCACTGAGGTAGGGGCACCTGAAGAGCTGAGCGGGTGTGCAGCCTGCGATGATGCGCAGACCTCGATACGCCGTCCTGCCAATCAAGATTTGATTTGAATTGAGAGCCCTGCTGGACTGCAGTGTACGCCGAAGGCAGCAGTCAGCACACACATGACTCTGGGGGCCACTGGTGTGGAATCCAGCGATCGGCTGAGGAGGTTGCACCGGCACGTGGTGGGCCCTCTTGGAGACACGCCGGTGGCAGCAGGTGAGCATTGAGGCCTGGGTGCGCAGGGGCGGCCAGTCATCGCTGGGTGGCGGACCGGTCTGGGGACCAGGGCTGGGGTGCAGCAGGCGCACAGGATTGCGCAGGCACCACCGGTCATGGCGGTGGCCTCATGGCTGGGTGGGGGTCGCCGCCCTGGCAGACACGACCCTGCATGCGATGACGAGATGTGCACGGGTTGGCTTGGGACGTAGCCACCTCGTCTCCAGTGTAAATCTGGCCGTTGAAGGTGGTCGGCCATGTGTGTGTAGGCCAATGGACAGGATATGGCAGACACAGAGAAACATGCAGTAGTTTCTTTGGTGGCCATCCCGGAACTGAACCACGCCCAGAGCCCCGGGCTATTTATTCACGACATACGCCGGCCAAGGTCACTCTGCTCACGCTTACGGGGGGGATGACAAAGCTACATGTCCAAGGTCTTCCACACTGCCTGAGGTAACCTGTTTGCGTTCACTGTCCACAACACTACAAACACCAGCAGTATATGTCCACATGGAAATGTCTGTGCTCTGCATACTGAAGTCTGTCCAGCACATCACCGCCACACTTGGCATTGTGTACATTCTTATTGATGGGTCACTTGCCTCCTTCGCACATACTTGGTTCCCACCTCTCCCCACATTCTGCAATTGTGTGGCAGAGGTGCCATGCCGTGGATGGTTTGTCTACATGTCTGGCCACGGTTACCACAGTTACTTGTGTTGTCGTGTCTGGTAGTTGGGCATGTTGATTGGCATGTTGTATGTGATTTTGTAACGTGTGCATTCCCACAGTTGTGAGTTGTATGATTGTGGAGTTGAGGTGTGTGGTGTGTTCAATTGGTACTTACAGACGAGCAGTGCATTTCCATAGGTGCCATCCTCAAAGCGCTGGTTGGTGATGGACTTGCGGAAGATGTAGGAATCATGCACACTGCCTGGGAAGTTTGCGACGACATTCGTGAACAGGCCCCGGTGGCCCACTTTTGCCTGCACATTGATGGAATGCGTGTGGTTTCTGTTGCGGTTATTGTGTGCAGTGTCGGCAGGGGGCACAAGTAGTACATGTGTGCAGTCAATTGCCCCAACACGTGCGGGAAGCCAGCTATGGCGTAGGTCCCTTGCTTGGTCTCCAGCTGTTCCTGTGCAGTGAGGGGGAAGTGAAGGTGCAGGGGTATCAAGCTGATACAAACCGTGATGCCTACAGGTATGATAAATCCTGCATAATAAGACCGTAACAGAAGTTTGTGTGGTCGTAACCTTCCTTTTCTTTCCTACGAAGGTTACGACCACACGAACTTCTGTTACAGTCTTTTTATGCAGGATTTATCATACCTGTTAGCATTCCGGTTTGTCCAAGTGCAATACACTGTACCAGATTACGTTTGTGACTATACGGACGCTTGACCATTTTCACCATTTCTCCAACAGGTTTCTGAATACTGACTTTCGGAATATGGAATTGTATTGGGGAGTTCCCGCAGCATATGCAGTTAATTGAATCCACACGTTGCCCTGATGAAGTTCCCCGTTGGGAATGGAATGCGTTGGCTGAGCTTTTCGTATTGTTGATTTATGTATTTGTAATGAAAAACTGTTTTACACTACTGTTGACTACTGGACTTCATGACCTGGCGCACCCCCATTTCAGTAACTACAATCTTGGATCTGGAGCACAGAGGCGTCAAGCAACGGCTGGCGTTGGGGTTGGTTGCGCAGGAACACTACGAATTGGAACTAGCGTGTGGTGTGGATACAGGGGCCCGCCGTTGCTTTTGTGGACATGCATCCAAGACATGTGTGAGGAAGTTTGATAGGGCTGGCTGTGAGACTCCTCCGACTCTGGCAGTTGTTGGTTGGACGGTACCAGAGGCCAACAGGTGCAGCACAGCCAGCAGCTTTGTCTGCCGAGGGATGTTGGTTCTCCGCTGTATTGGTACCGTCAGCCTGTGGGCAATGTGGGTCAGGATGCGGAGGATGGTTGTCCTTTTGAGCCTGTAGTGGGCAATGGCATCCTCTGGCATTGAGTGTCTGAGGCTGGTGCATTTTAGGAACATCCGCTGTCTTCTTCTGCGCTGCCTAGGTGGTAAGTCTGGGGGGGGGCCTGGGGGTGGTGGCGGTGGGTGTTGTGGACCTCTTGGGTCTCCGAGCTGCATGATCAGTAGCTCCATGACATGTGTTGGTCTTCAGATGTGGCTCTGGGCTGGGCTCCCTTTCATACTGCAGGTTGTCGTCCTGCTTAACACCAGTAAAAGGCAGGTGTTAAATCCCTGCTGCTAACGCGCCTTATCGCCTGTTTTTGGATCGCATCGCAGATCTGGCTGGTCGTTGAGAATATCGTGAAGTGGTGTTTTTGTGTGTTTTTGCACGGGAACGCCTACTCTGCATATCATTAGAGTTAGTTGTCGCTCTCATCCGTGGCGATGTTTTTTGCGGAAGCTATCGCTGGAAAACTGGCGATATCGGCAGTTTGCACCAGCTTGAGAATAGGGCGATAAATTTATCGCCACTTTTCGTGTAGCTAAAGTGCCGATAAATCGGCGATAAGTCCTTGAGAATATGCCCCTCAGAGTTTATAGCTGTTTTTTTAACGCAAAGAAAGTTGACATCCGTTTCCATTTGGGTAGGGCTTTCACTCGTCAAGTCTTGATTTTTCATCCACGATTTTATTTGGAATATTTTCAATCTAGAAACTCTCCCTTCGGTCTTGTAATTCCAGTACTCCCAGGTTAGGTCATGATCTGCATCTAACAACTGCCCCCATCTACTTATGCCGCTCCATCTCAGGGGGTCTGTAAGGGAGTCTAGCATAAAGTCTGGGGTACCTGGAAAGTCCCATATATATGACCACATGCTGTAGTATGTGATACCCACACTAGATCTAGGTTCATACCAAATCTTAGCCGCTGCTTTGAGGTTTAGTCTGACCTTCTTAAAGTACTTTGGGACCCCAAATTTGTACAAGAAGCCTTCCGCAGGCAACCCATGAAGCATTGCTCTATAAAGCCTACCAACTAAGGTCTCATCCGGGCAGGATAGTAACATTCTATTGTTTTTAAGTTGAAAGGACCAACAATATAGTTGTAGATTGGGAAGCCCCCCAACGCCGGCCTTCCTCGTCAACTTCTTCCATGAGAGTCGCACGCCCTTATTAGCCCAAATAAATGACGTTATTTTCCCTTGTAGTGCTAATATGCTTTTTTTCTCACAGCTTAAGGGGAAGTTATCAAACAGGAAGGTGATTTTAGGCAGGAGGGACATTTTAACCAAATTTGTTCGCCAATAAATAGACAGTGGGAGATTCTGCCATCTTTTAGCAGTTTTCCTGCTTCCTGGCTTATCTTCTCAAAGTTTACTGTAGCCAGTTTCCCTATATCTCTGGTTATATGGATTCCCAGATATCTCATATCCGTAGCATTTCTTATTTCCCCTTCATTTTGGTTCCACCCCATTACTTCAGTTTTTTCCTCATTAACTTTATAGCCTGAAAGGGTACCAAATCCTCTTGCCTCAGCCGTTAGTTGAGGTAACGCTGAGTGTACATCTGAGGTAAAGAGCATTAAATCATCTGCGTATAGCGCGATTTTTCTCGAAAACTTTTCAAAATTGAATGCCTTTATCCCCTCATTCAGCCTCAGGCTTTGAGCGAACGGTTCAATGTACAAACCAAAAAGTATGGGTGAAAGAGGGCAACCCTGTCTTGTCCTTCTTTCTATCCTCACAGGGGGTGATAGACCATCATTCACTAGAACACGCGCTCTTGGGCTTCTATAGATCTTCTCTAGCATTCCTATCATTACTTTACCCATGCCAAAATGGTCCATTGCTGCCATAAGATAGCTCCAATTGACTCAATCGAATGCCTTTGCAGTGTCTATGGTCACAACAGCAAGAGGGAGACCCTTTGTTGTAGCTAAGTCAATGGTACCAATCAAGGCATGGTTCAACTCCCCCAAGTTCCTCCCAGGTATAAAACCCTTTTGATCTTCATGTATTAGGTGCCCAACTACTTTGTTTAAACGAGCTGCCAATATACTGGTAAAGATTTTATAATCAGTATTAAGTAAGGAGATAGGATGGTATGATTGACATTGGAGAGTGCTTTTACCTGGCTTCGGGATAAGCATTATGACCGCTTCGTTCCGTGACTCTGGAATTGGCATATCTTCTACAAGGATAGAGTTGAACAGTTTTATCCAGACTGGAATGATCTCATCTACAATGGCAGAGTAGACTTCACTTGGGATTGTATCAGGGCCTGCTGCCTTGTCTTTCTTCATTTTCTTAACAGCGATAAGTATCTCGCTACCCATTACTTCCTGGGACAGATAGCCCTGCTGTTCCAAAGTCAATTTTGGGAGCTGCTTCTTCGTGAGCCAGGCATCTATATCTTCTCTATTTGTTACAAGATCTTCTGTGTATAACTCCTGAAAAAACTCCCTGAAGACCTCCCTTATCCTACTGCAGTCTTCGGTAGTATGCCCGATATTATCTACTTCATTCCTCCTAACATAATTTTGGTTCCTCTCTAACCTTGCCTTCAAAACCCACAGGTCAGGAAGAGGGAAGTGGCATTATGGTACTCACATCGACCTACGGCGGCCAACGAAAGGATGAGACAGCCCTTTTTGGTATGGGAAGGATACTTGCCAGACGCTGAAATGGAAGAATTATGGCAAGTATCTCTATCTACACTTTATATGATAGTTAAATCCGCTGCATTAAGGAAGAACCATTTTTTCACTCTCCACAGAATCTATTGGATTCCAAAAAAGTTGGCAAAACTTAAGAGAAATGGTGAAGTCAAATGTAAGCGGTGTGGAAGAGTTGATGCAGACAACATGCATATGTTTGCCACGTGTTTGGAACTTGAAGTGTTTTGGCTGGCTGTTGGTAAGACCATTTCTGATGTGATTGGTTTTGAAGTGGAGGTAAGCACGGATTTAATTATGTTAGGGATAAGGCCACAAGATCTAAAAGGCTCTTGTCTTAACGTAAAACAAAGGCACTTGATGTTTTACCTAATTCTCATAGCAAGAAGGGAAATTTGTAAACTATGGACCAAAAGCTCCGCCCCTTCGTGGCAGGAGTGGAGAAGTTCAGTGGCCTTCTTTGAGAAGGTGGACAGGTGAGAATCAAGAAGAGCTGCTGAGGGCATGGTGTGGGACTTATTGAGTACGTTGGTAAAATGACTGGTCCGATGATTACATCTTCTCATAAGCATCGGGCTTAGGAAGGAAGCCGTACAAGAAGGGGCCCAATAATAACGTTCTATAATAACGTTTTGTTGCTCAAAGATATTTGCCCAATCCACTTGGCACCAGGGTGATCACAACGAACAAGGTGCTTATTTTGAGATTGGAAAAGGTATGAGGACTAAATAAAAAATAAAAAAAAGTTGACATCCACTTCATATTTCTTTTAAAATGCATATTTTTGTACTAAGGTGACTTCGATTTGAAGATACATTGGCATAGTCTAGCACCTTCACTGAAATGTCTTGTAAAATTAGTGCACAATAAAGGATGGCTTATACATTGAATAGAAGTCGTATCTGACCTTGTTACTGACAGACACTGGAGGTAGACCATAGATGGCCACAGAATTTGAGCTTAGCACACTGAGTCTGAGTATCAGCAACAGTGGACAGTGGCGGCTCCTCTTCTATGGCGGAGGAGCATCGCCCCCCTGCAGCCTCAAAACGTGAAAAATAAAACAATAATAAAACAGGTTTATTATCATTTCATTTCTCAGGTTCTGAGGGCTGTGCGAGTTTTGGGGGCAGGGACATCGCGAGGACAGTGATGTGCACATGTCAGTTTGGCTGGCCGTCTCTGGCCATCATCGTCATCGTTGTGCCTCCCCCACCACCCCGCCACTCTGCCCAGACAGCAGCCGCTACTAACAGTGGATCTCCTGTACAAGCAGAGTGCCTCCATCTCTTTGTCAGCCCGACAGCATCCATCCACCCTATTGCATGTATGGGTCCTGCCATCACGGGGAGATAACCCTTTTCTGCCTGTGTGTCCATGGTGTATTCCTGTAGCATGTGCTTCAGCTCCTGCCAATACTTACAGGCAGCCTTGCTGCTTCCTAGACTACCCGCAGCATAGTCTTTTCCTCTCTGTCCATATGTCTTATGAGATTGGTTAATGGCAACAGGGGCTCTCGTTCAGCATGCTTGGTCACAGGCTGCAATCACGCCATACCTTGAGATGAGCAGAGCACCTCTGCCAGCCCTGTCTTTGGGTGCAGGCTGTTTTATCACATTCTGAGCTAAGAATCAAAACTTACAGCCATGACATTTGTCCTCAAGTAAAATCTGCAGACTGCCTTGGTTCATGTCATTGTCCTGAGATTCTAAAAGCAGAAGGGGAAGGATGTGCAAGTTACAGTTCCATTGGGGCCTGTACCTTCTATTGTTAATAAATCAGTGGGTGAATTGGTAAGCCTCATTCACAGGAAGCATAGCAATCATCGACTGGCTCTCAAACATAGGCTACCCAATCTAAATGCAGATATCTTTGAGCTGCATTTTCATGGGTCAAATCTAAAGTGGCCATGATGAACTAAGAAAATGGGTAGATCACCTCTGCCCTTGTTGCTAGTGACCTGGATGGAGCAAGCCCAACGTTTCTCAGAAAAAATGAGAGATGCAACCTCATGAGAAGTAATTTAACAGGAAATTACATTGACAGAATGTGGAATAAATGTTCTTTAATACATAACACCTTTCCTTTAAGGATACAGGGCTGTTTAAAAACATATTATTCATTTAAATGCAATCAAGACATTGTGGTATGCTGATCCTTAAGGTCATCTTCCCTGTGATTGTATCCAATCACTTAGGTTGTGTTGCAGGGATTCTGCGCTAACACAAAACTATGCGTAGGATTATGGGACCTTAGTATATAGGGACTGAGTCATCCTACCACCTTAGTACCCATGAGCCCAGGACCGACTAGCTATAGTGTCTCACTTGCCCTCCTACTCACTCACAGAGGAACAAGTGATTAGACACCCCAGTACACAACACTCCAGACTCTCTCAGGAATCGGGGTTACAAGACACACCCTTTCGCTCACACTCTTGTACTTGTCCACAATAAGATCTGACAGAAACACGAACAAGTTTAAAATAGTTATTTTAACTAATGTGCTCTAATATGTAGTATACGTGCCACAATAAGCAGAAAAAATGCATAAAACAACTATGGTCAGCATAGCAAGTAGTTCGTAAATCATAAAAGGAGCTGTCATAATGAGAGACAACATAGCCTAACCTCCCTCCCTTCTATAGAAGCAGGATGATTATATATTCAAAGATCTCTAGGCGTTATCTGCAGACCACGTACCTCAGTGTATAGATGGTAGATCTACATCATAGGTGCTGCCATGCTCTTCTCTCTGGAAAGGTCCCTCTCCAAGTGTGTGCTACCTATCCGTGTATTCCAATACTACCAAAGTACGTATTCCCAAACAACAGCTGCATCTGTATGCTGATGGGGGAAACATGGCGGCCGGCTAGAGAGTCCGGTCGGGAGTACCGAGGATCACCAGGCAGAGCATAATAGGAATTAAACCCCCAGAGATGGAAAACAGGATGAAATGGACAATACAATGCACTAACCGAGTAGTCGAGGAAGTGCAGGAACCGCGGGATATCCCCACCTCTGCGAGAGCGGGAGAGAGCTACTCCGTCCGACAGAAGCCGTGGAAGCTCCGCCGTGGAGAGGGTGCGGCGTCAATGTTGTCGTCGGCGCCTGAGCGGAGGTGGCCTCAGGGCTACGCTGGAGCCGGCGAGCGGTGGCTAGAGTTCCTTTCCAGGGCTCACCGGGCGGTTGTGGGGGTTGCAGACGTTGTGAGAGTTGCGAATCAGGTCTTGGGACTATCGCAGCTGGCCCCGGCAGAAAAGCATTTAACGACCCCCCCTACCATACGTATGACAACAGTAAGTGACCGGAGAGGGGGCAAGAAAGATCCGTTAGTCCCCTCTGTTACGCTTGTTACCCTCTCAGACATTAAAGATACAAAAAAAAGAGGGAACAATGCATCTATAGGGGAGACAGATAAGGGCTGTACAGAGAACCGAGGGAACAGCTATTGCCTGAGGAATTGGAAGTTTGTATCTAGTATCCCTGGGGCAGAAAGTACAACAGAAAGCCCAATTATAGTGTCCACAACGAGCAAACCAGTGGAGAGTCGGAGACCTGGGCAGTTTCGGGACACAACCACCCTACCCATAGCACTAACTCAGGGTAATAAGCAAGTGGGCACGAGAATAAAAATAACGCCTTCCCTGCACTCGTTCTTTAAAGTGCAGGCGAAGCAAGACACAGTAAACACAACACTTAGCGAAACTCGGGTGGACCCAGAGAATATGCCCAAGCCAAGTGCAGGTGCAGAGATGCAAAAAAGTCCAGAAAGTCCAGTAGGGGGGGAGCTGGTGGTCTGTAATAGGTACCAAGTATTGACCCCGGCAGGGCCAGACGAAGAAGTTTCATCACAAACCGTAGCTTTGCAGGTGGACTCAAACGATATAACCCTACAACCATTACCACAAATACAAAAACAGAAAGATCAACTAGAGGTGGGGAAGCTGATGGAAACCTTAATTACTGAAATGAGAGTGAACTTTGCAAAGTCTGAGAAAAATCAGGAAAAAATACAGGAAACCTGTGATGCCCTCGAGATTAAGGTAAATGCCCTTATGGAAAGAGTGCAAGAGGTAGAAACCTCTTTGGGCAAATGAGGAAAAGAAGTAGAAGCTAATCAAAGCAAGATACAGAGTCTAAGGACTAGTGAGAAAGAACTGAGAGACAAAATTGAAACATTAGAAAATAATGCTAGGAGGAATAACTTAAGGGTCCTGAATGTCTCGGAAGGAGAGGACATCAAAGGCTTTGTGATTAAACTTCTGAAAGTTTGTATACTGGGATTAGAAGAGTCAGGCCTAGAGGAAGATATTCAGAGAGTACACCGAGATCCTTTTGAGAAAGGAAAAATGAGGAAAAACCCACGGAAAATACTAGTTAACTTCAAATCATATGCCTTGAAGGAAAAAAGTCTGTTCGAAGCCTTGAAAGCTGGTACTTTCTCTAGAGAGGACATCACAATTCGCATCCGATTTGACATTTCAAGAGCTACGTAGGATAGGCAGGGGGAATTGGGTCAATTCATTCAGGAACTCAGGTCCCTGGGAGCCAATGCACAAATGCGATTTCCCGCCTCACTTAAAATAATGTGGAGGAACCAAATGTATAACGTCAGATAGCCAAAAGAAGTGGGGGAGATCATAGACCAAATGAAAGCGCAGCAGAAATAGTAAAAAATTAGGGGGACTCATAACGAGTAGCGTGGTGAGAAAAGGTACTCAAAAGGGCAATATTGTTTTGCTCAAAGAAGGAAGGGAGGGTTTCCCGGTGGGTCGGAGGCGGGGGTAGCACTGGTCACAACAAATTTTTCTAAGATTATTTTTTCACAAGGTGTGGGAGCATATGGGAGAAAAAAGCAAAAAAACATGTTATGTCCTCTGTGCAATGGAATAAGTAAGGTGGGTCCTTTTGGTTTTAGCAATGATAACACCTGGTATAAGGAGTTCAATACGGGTGAGAGGGGATGGCTAATCTCATGACACTGAACATTATGACTTGGAATGTAAACGGATTAAGAGTTAAGAACAGAAGACAAACATTTTTGGAATACATTAAAATAGTCAGGTGTGCGATAATAATCCTTCAGGAGACGCACTTGATAAAGAAGGAATGGAAAGAGATTATGAAAAAACAGAAATGGGTTGACGGCTATGTCTGCACAAATCAGTCATGTTTTGTTAAAGGTGTGGCAATAATATTTTAAAAAACTGCTAAGGTGTCGATTGTGGAGGTCACCACAGACCCGAAGGGTAGGTGGGAGGTTGTTAAGGGGAAGACTTTAGGTGAGAGATTTGCCATAGCAGTATTTTACGGCCCAAATCTAGACGATCCTATACCGCTTCAGGCCCTATACAACCAATTGCTAGAAATTACGGTTCCGGTAATTATAGGAGGAGATTTTAATTTGATAATGGATCTTAAAAAAGATCGATCTCCACCTGGCAGGCACACTAATGTACCTAAAATGAGGCCATGGTTGAAGAGATATAGAGTGGATTTGGGACTGGTGGATATCTGGGAAAGCAAAGGAGATAATTCAAATCGGTTTACCTACAGGAGTAAAAAATATAGACATGCCTTCAGAATAGACTTTTTCTTAGTGGATAAAAGTCTAACTAACAAAGTCAAGAAAGTTGAACACATACCAAGTCACTTGTCTGACCACTCTGCAGTTTGTATGACGCTTATAGTAGGAAATATCCAACCTACTGCAAGATGGACAGTAGATGGAACTCTCTTCTTAGAGCAACAAACAGTGGAAAAGTTGAGAGTAGAAAGTGAGGACTATTGTGCTATCAATGAAAATGGGGCCTCGCCGCAAATATTCTGGGATTCATACAAGGCGATAATTAGAGGGATCCTGACGGATTTGGCTGTTTCTAAAAATAGAGTCATAAGGGAAAGAACCAGCAAGAGATCAAATTTCAGGAGTTATATAGCTCACTGGAGGGTGAAGTCTTGGGAGTAGAACGGGAAAAAATAGAAGATAGCATAAAGGAGAAGAACAAATGATTTACAAAATGTTTTGGAGAGCAGAATCAGAGATAAGTGGGAAGCTAGCATACTATCCCATTATGAGTATGGGGAAGGCAGTGGGAGACTTCTAGACTGGAAATTAAAAACCGAACAAAATAGGAACAAGATTTTAGCAATACGGGAGGAAGGCCACTCAATTGTAACCACAGATGACTGGAAGATCGAGGGGGCTTTTACTAGCTTTTTTCAAAATTTATATACGGATGAGATACAGGCCACTGAAGAACAAATTAATGGCTATCTGAATGATGTAGAAATCTCAAAGCTCGAAGAAGAACAAAGAGAGTCCCTTAATGCAGAGATAACCATGGAAGAAGTGTTGGAGACAATTAAGAACTTAAAGAAAGGGAAGGCTGCGGGCCCAGATGCCCTTCCAAATGAGCTATACATGGTATTAAAGGATGTCCTAGCCCCTAAATTAACTAATGTTTTGAATAAGATCTTTATGGAGGGATATGCTTTACCACAATCATGGAATGAAGCCACCATCAGCATAATATTAAAGACAGGAAAAGACCCGAAGAGTTGCGAGTCTTACAGGCCTATATCACTACTAAACAGTGATTATAAAATATACATTCAGATACTAGCCAAACGACTGGGCAGGGTAATTTGCCCCCTGATACATAACGACCAAAAAGGATTTATAAGAGGCAGATATTTACATGAGTTGACCCATGAATTAATTGGAGCAATGGACTTAGCTACAGAAGGGAAAATTCATCTCTCCATACTTACTTTTGATGCAGCTAAAGCTTTTGATCGAGTAAATTGGCTTTTCCTGCGCAAAACGATCAGTCATTATGGGCTAGGAGATAGATTTTCCGATGCAGGGTCTGGTATTTATAGGAATCGAATGTATGACGTTACTACGCCATCCATTACCCCCGCAGTAGGTTACAACGCGGACGTTACATCGTCCGCGTTGTTACCACGCATGGCTTTACATCGCAAGTAGTTTCTACGATTTGCGCTAGCTGGCGCGCTGGACTTAGGAATAGTATAAATTACTATTCCTACTCCAGTTAGCGCAACAGACGGGAATGTGTTGGATTTAAAATCCAACACATTCCCTGGTGTTGCGCGCCATCTAGCCCAAGTCGTAGAAACGACTTGCGATGTAATGCCATGCGTGGTAACAACGCGGACGATGTAACGTCCACATTGTAACCTACCAGCATTGTAAACACTGTTTCCCTAGAAATCCCACAGCAAAAACATTGATAAATGGGAATTTAACAAAAGAGATACATATTAAAAGAGGCACGCGGAAAGGATGCCCACTCTCACCGTTGCTCTTTAATTTATATATAGAACCATTAGCTAATACAATTAGGGAATGCAATGAGATCATTCCTTTCCAGACTCAAGGTTGGGAGAAAAAAGTGTCACTGTATGCGGACGACGTAATGATTTTTACAAGCAGTTTAACATCAGCACTACCAAAGATCAGAGATATTCTGGGAAGCTTTGGAGAAGTCTCAGGGTATCAAATTAACCACCAGAAAACTGAAATAATGGAGTGGAATTCTCCATCTCTTAACCCTCAATCTAAGGACAAGATAAGGTATTTGGGGGTGCTGATAACGAAAAATGTAGATGAGCTATCTTAGCTAATTTCAACATTAAGGTGGCTGAGACAAGTGAACTTATAAAAACATGGGCTAGCCTACCATTATCCTTTGTAGGGAGACTTAATGCGGTAAAGATGACAATACTTACTAAGTTTACATATATTTTTAATGCTATACAGCTGGAATTTAAAGTGGCCTGGATTAAAAAACTACAAGGGGAACTGAACAGTTTCATTTGGGCAGCCACGGGTGTAAGAATTGCCTGGAGAAAACTGAGAAAGAAAAAGAACAAGGAGTTATCGCAAGTCTGGACTTCCCACTGTATAGTTGAGCTTTCCAATTCAAAAACGTCAGACCACTTCTTACTGAATATGCGGCCTATCCACCAATAATGCAAGCAATGACAGCAGAAAGCGCATTCCTTTTCAAATTTGGGCATCCCAAATATTTCAAAAAGATCCGGCTAAAGACTTTGTTATCAGCTTGTAAGCTCTGGTATCAATTTAGAAGACTGGTTGAGCTCCCTTACTACAGTACCTTTGCTACAATTTGGAATTCACCAGGGACTCCAACATGTCTAGAAGACAGGTTATCGGTCCCCCTAAAAGAGGCAGGGATTATGGAATGGGGACAGCTGATCAATGATGGAACTTTGATAGGCTGGGATGCCCTATCAGCTAGCACAGGGGGAAGACTATCCAAGTTCAAATATTACCAATTGACAAGCTGGGTTAAAGACTTGAGGAAAGATGGGGCGGGAAACAACAATTTAGAGGAGCAGCTTCAGAGAGGCCCATTAAAGAAAGAAGTATCCAAATGGTACTGGTTCATGGTTCAAGCAGGGGAAAAAGATTTTACACTGCCAGAGGAACTGTGGAAGAGAGACCTGCCATCGCTGTATGTACAGCACTTATGGCAAGTATCTATGGCTACTTTATGGTATACAGTAAAATCCGCACCCCTCAAAAAGAACCATCTCTTCACATTACATAGAGCCTATTGGACTCTGAAAAACTATCGAAGATGAATAGTGGGGAAATAAAGATGTGTCCAAAATGTGGAGAAGAAAGAGCTGACGACATCCATATGTTCTGGCAGTGTCCACAACTTCAACGGTTTTGGTCCAATGTGGGTAAGGTTCTAAATGAAGCGATGAGACAAGAAATTGAGGTAAGCGCAGAATTAATTTTCTTTGGGGCCTCTATAGAATATACCTGGGAACCCAGTTTGCCACGATTAAATAATGGACAAAAAAGATTGCTATTCGTATTAGTTTTGCTTGCGAGGAGGGAAATATGTATTAGGTGGAGACAAAACGATACCCCATTGCAGTTTGACTGGCTATTGTCAGTACAGAGGATTACAAATCTAGAATGCAGGAGGGGTCAAAGTAAAAGAACAACTTTTTGGGATATTTGGGACCGGGATAGAGTTGAGAAATTAATTAGCTAAGGAAAAGTTGTTTGGTGGGTGGGAAGTCCAATGATTACGTACAGTGGCAATAAAGTATGAGACAGGGGAGCTGTTAGGTTTTTTCCTGGAACAGAACCTCCCACTAGGAAGGGATAATGAAAGGAGAGTTGGGCCCTTCAGAGAAGGTGGGTTTCCACCTTTGCTTTCTTATGGGGGGAGCAGTTTGGGAAAACGTGAGGAAGAGGAACCCGATGATCTTTCTTTATCCGCTTATTGTACAATGAGGACCCAAAAAAAAAAAAACAGCTGCATCTGTATGTTTTGTCTAGGTGCTAGGGCCCGACCAAAACAAAATAACAAGGGGCATTGTTATTCAACCTTGTTCACATTGTTCAGACTAAGGGGCCTATAACGATGGCGGTCGGAAAACCTCCCCGACCGCCATGGTAACGGGAAAAGACCGCCCGCAAGGCCCGCGACATAACCGCCGGTCGCATTAGGATGTTCCTTGCTCGAAATCCGACCGCAGTGGTCGGATCGCGGGCCTTAACATTGCGGTGGTTGCTGCTGCCCGCAGCACCGCAGCGATGTCCAAATGAGCATGTCCTGCATTTCTCTGCACTGCGTGGCAGGCACTGCACAGTGCCTGCCACCTGGTACAGGGACATGTAGGGGGAACCATGGGTTCCCCCCTAGTGCACCCACACCCCCCACAAAACATTGGGGGCCCGCAACGGGCCCCCGGAAGACAATCACCGCATGCCTTTCCATGGCGGTCTGACCGCTGAGGAAAGGCTGGCTACCGCCGGCATCATAATCGTGCCGGCAGAGCCTGCCCTGCACTGCCACCATTATCCCGGTCCTTCTCCGTCTGCAGGGCAGGAGTGCGGATGGCAACCGGCGGAATAGCGGCGGTCAGAATTTCCCACCGCCGCGGTCACCACCGCCATCCTAATCTGACCTGCAGTTTTCTGGCTTGCGATCGCGGCGGATGTCCGCCCCAGGTCCGGCGGTTGCCACTGCCAGCCGGGCGGCGATCATCCGACCGCCATGGTAATAGGCCCTTTAATCCCAGGAACCAGCAAAGCGTGAAAACAGCAGTAGGTGCTCATGTGAAAATATCAAAAGAGGCATTTGAAAAATATGCTCCTGTAGGAACGTGCGCAAAGCAGCGGACAGTCTGCGGTGTGCTCGTGCTAACTTAGAAAAGACAACAATGTCCCCATGGGCCACGTGACACCCTCCCATTGGTCAGGACGTTAGCCCTGGACTAATACAGAAGTCACTGGTAAGCAGAACCAAAGCGTCTCCATCAGAGGGCAATGTGGATTCAAAATGCCAAAGCAGGACCTTGATAGAAAGGTAATTGGGAAAAGTAAATTTTGTACGCAAAAATATATCCAATTACAGCGTATCCTCCCGCCCAAAAACTTTGAGTGACAGATGTAATGCCATGAGCTCCAATAAGGTGTCAGAACCATCCAGGGTAAAAAGTGCTGCCATCCAATTGAGCAACTGAAAGGAACAGACGTGCTCCTCATATCCAGAGGCCGCAAGGAGCATTCCAGGGCAATCTGTGTTGATTTCGATGAGACTCAGATCCAGGAGGCGCTGTGCATGGGCACAGGGACTTGCTTCGGCTGATGGCCCCAGTGAAGGATGGTACATAAGACCCATACTCATGGAACAGCACTGCCTATTGGACATCAACGGACCCATCAACATTTATAATCCAGGCCAGCGGGTGATGTAGTGGACAGACAGACGTCCAGGGCCTATTGAAAAGGGCACCGGATGCAATAGAACACAGGTTGCACGCAGGTGAAGTAGGCATAACGGAAGGTCAGCCAATAGTCGATGTCAAGAGCTTCCAATGGCATTAAGCCAAAAAGTTGCCGCATCCGATCATGGTATAGCTACAACTGTGCAGTACCACAGATCGAGCAGCCATTGCGGAACAGCAATAGAAGTACCAGAACGCCACAAACCAGGAGGAGCAGCACTGGAAACCCGCCGAATACACTGGAAAAAATAGAATGAATAAAAGCAGGTATTACTCCAAATATAGTCTGAAACAATGTAACAAGGCCGGATCCCACAACTTTAAAAAAGTGGGCTAGGCCTGCCATATCAGATGCATTAAAAATTTGGTGAATTAATTCCCCAAAGTGTAGGGGGAGATTTGTGTTTAACAAAGATTGAATTTCACTAGATGTTCTTGCCACCTGCAATTCGAAGGTCTCACAAGCTGATGTGAGAGCGACTTCTTGTTGAAACAACAGCGCTTTGAGTCTGCTTAACTTATTGAAATCAAAGTTGGAATGGAAGGCCACAGCGAACTATCTACACTCCTGTGTGGGGGGGGAACAGGATATTGCTGCAACAAGTAATTGTTGTGAAACTGTTACTATGTACAGGATGCCTGCCCATAAACAGAAGCATTTCTGATTGTTGAGAATGAGATAACTGCTGTTAGAAAGTAAAGTGAGACTTGGAATAATAACAGGAAGTGTGGTTCCTTTTAAAAAAACAAGCCAAATTAGGTGCTGAAACGTTGCAGGCACCATGGAGTTTTACTTGTTTGCAGACAAGGAAGTGTACGACTGTACAGTCACAATCCTCCCCTGTAAGGAAAACGTCCGTCTCAGCACACTGACAACGGAAAGCGAATGGTAAGGACCACAATTCATGTATGAAACTACTCCCGAGGGGTTTGTATCTACCTACAGGATAATGTTTCATGCAAGCTGTAAACTGAAAAAGGGAGATGGGTAATGAAATAACATCATGTATTAACCACATCGCTGAATTTCTTTCCGCTACACTAACCGGTAACCGTTCTAGTTTCACAATGTGCAACATAGTGTAAATTGCATCTTTCATAGACATCATTTTCTGTTTATTTGTCAAACTAAACGGTTGAAATAACGCGTAAGCATTAAGGTAATCCCATGGTACTCTCCCATTCTTGAGTGTCTGTAAGGTCCAACCAAATTGCATAACAGAACGTAACAAATTTTGGCCGTGATACAAGGTAGATACTTCATTCTGAACAATATCAATCACAGACGACACAATATTGTATAAGGTATAGATACGAGAAGACAGTGTGTTTATGCTGTTATCAACCACAGCAAGAACTTTGTCTAAAATATCCGGCTCAATTTGGTATAAGCGTAGTGCCGCTTCCATTTGTGAGAGTTTCCAAAATTCATTATAGGCTGCATAAAAAAGCGTTTAGTGTGAGGGGATTTTGGACCTAAAGAAAATCAGAAACATCAATGTCACCTGACAAAAGGGAAAGATGATGTTTCACAGAAGCTAATGTGGAATGTTCCAACCATTGTTGACATAATTTACCAACAGAATAAGTGGTAACTGTATGTAAGTTGGGGTAACAAGGATCTGGTCTATTTTGGGTAAACCCGTTAGCAGTATTCATAAAACGTAAATGACACGCATTGTTGTGTGTAGGCCATAACACCCAACCCTCTGGACTTTTCATAGAAGAATTAAAATAGCCATTCTGTATCATACAAGTCAATTCATCAATAGTATAATTTGTGTGTATGTTCCACGACTCATATTGAGCTAACGATGGAATAGATAGAGCGTTCAAATTTTTAGCAGTGGCCAAACTGAAACAGGTAGTTTGTTGAACCATCTGATTTAAAAATAATATTTGAGAAGGTATTACACATGCACGTTGCAATGACTCACTCCCTTGCCAAACTTTAGTGCTGCCAAATAGACTTTAAATCAACAGTGTCTTTCTAAAAATCGTAACCTTTCAGGGACAGATCGTCTATAAAGGGGATCACTGACAAAATATCGATCGCACAAATATCGAGCAGACAAAATATCGTGGACAAAATATCGACTGTCAAAATATCGACTCCCTATCTCCAAACAGGTAAGTACAAAAATATCGAATCCAAAATATCGTCGTTAAAAATATAGTTAGTCAAAATATCGAATTTTATAAATCTGTTAAAAGTAATGTAAAATTAATGAAATAATAAATAAAATAAAGTAAAACATACTTAAAATTAGTTAAATTACTTTAAAATTAATAAATAATTATTTTAAGTAAAAAAAAAATCTACATACATTTTTATTTTTTAATACATACATATATTAACATAATAATATAAAATAATAATCACTACTTTTAGCGTAGGATAGCGAGAGGGTAAAATTTACTATTCTCACTCCAAAGAGTGCGACAGTAGGGAAAGCGTTGGATAGCGTAGAGGTAAAAATTACTATTCCCACTCCAGAGAGTGTAACAGTAGGGAAAGCGTTGGATAGCGGGAGGGTAAAAATTACTATTCCCACTCCAGTGAGTGCAACAGTAGGGAAAGCGTTGGATAGCATAGGGATAAAATTTACTATTCCCACTCCAGTGAGTGCAACAGTAGGGAAACCGTTGGATAGCGTAGGGGTAAAAATTACTATTCCCACTCCAGAGAGTGTAACAGTAGGGAAAGCGTTGGATTGGGTAGGGGTAAAATTACTATTCCCACTCCAGTGAGTGCAACATTAGGAAAGCGTTGGATAGCGTAGGGGTAAAAATTACTATTCCCACTCCAGAGAGTGCAACAGTAGGGAAAGCGTTGGATAGCGGGAGGGTAAAAATTACTATTCCCACTCCAGTTAGTGCAACAGTAGGGAAAGCGTTGGATAGCGTAGGAGTAAAAATTACTATTTCCACTCCAGAGAGTGCAACAGTAGGGAAATAGTTGGATAGCGGGAGGGTTAAAATTACTATTCCCACTCCAGAGAGTGCAACAGTAGGGACAGGGTAGGATAGCAGGAGGGTTAAAATTACTATTCCCACTCCAGTGAGTGCAACAGTAGGGAAAGTAATATTTTAATATTTTACTAAAAAATAATTAATTATCAATACTAATAAATATTATTAATAACACTAATTACCAATCACAAAATCTTTAATAATTAATTTATTATAAAAACAATACATATTATTTATTAAAAATTAATTACCTATTAATAAATTATTAACAACCAATTAATAATCATTACCAGATTTGTATAAATATTTAAATAAATACCAATTAATATTTAATTACCAGTAAATTAAGTATCAATACAAAAAAATATTTTCTATAATTAACTAATTACAATTAAATTACTTTCCCGACATTCCCCTATAAACCCACATCCCGCTACAACTATTTAATTAATAGAAATAACATAATTACCAATAAATCAATTTAAAAAAATTAATTACCAATTAATAAAATGTATTTACCAATTAATAATTAATTAACAATTAATTAATTATCAATACCAATTAATATTAATTAATATGTACTTAATTTCAATTAAATTACTTCCCAACCTATTCCCCTATAAACCCACATCCCGCTACAACTATTTAATTAATAGAATTAACATAATTACCAATTAATCAATTAAAAAAAAAATACCAATTAATAAAATTTAATTACCAATTAATAATTAATTAACAATAAATTAATTATCAATACCAATTAATATTTATTAATATGTACTTAATTTCAATTAAATTACTTCCCACCCTATTCCCCTATAAACCCACTACCCGCTACGGAATTAAATTACGCAAAAATTAAATAACATAAAATTCATTGCTTTAAAAAATTAAACATACATTACAACAACTAATATACACTTTTAACACATATTCTAACATACAATACACTTAGAAAAATTCGATATTATTAAAAATTCAATATTTTTTAATGCCTATATTATGTACTTCGATATTTTAACAATCGATATTACTTACCTTAATTTCGATATTTTTAACGACTATGGGGCCGATTCCGATTCGGGCCGGAAATCTCTCCGAACGAGCCGGATCCGGAGAGATTTCAGACCGAATCGGACCCGTGCAGCCCGACCGAACGAGTACGATGCGCACGTATGCCATCGGACTCGAGTCGGTCGGACTCCCATTGAAGTCAATGGGAGCCTGTCGTACAACGCGTGCACGCGGGCTCCCATTGACTCAATGGGTGCGAGGCGGACAAGTGCGCTCCTGCAGCGTGTACGCGGCGAAGCAACTCGCGCCGTACACGCACAGGTATTGAATGGCACTTTGTCCCAAACAATGCCATCAGAGATCGGGACTGCTGAAATATTAACAAAGGTTTGGTCTCTTTTCATTTTATGCAAAGAAGTATGCGGGGCCAGCACTCCATCAACCAGTTCCACTGCAGAGCATTCAGGTAAGTAGTGGCCATTAATCAAAAGGAAAAAAACAAATCCAATCCACATAAAAAGGAACACCATTGACAACACGATCCAGATGTAAGTCCACAGTAGGACCAGGTAAGTCCTTTTCAACCATGACATGAAAACACAAATCCGTGTAGGAGGCACAACAATAGACGAAGACAACAAAGATGTATCCGAAGAAAAGTTATCTTGGTCAGTATAGTAACTGCTGAAACTGAGTTGAAACAATGAGGTTGGTCTTCATTATGAGCAGAATGTATTGTAGTTTTCAGGTGGGGAAGTATACTAGTTTACCATAGTTGTAGACGTAGAAAGCAAGACAGGCGGCAAATCAATTGAGGTCACAGTTTCCCCTTCCAGATGCTGGGGAGACTCAGGAGAAATAGAACTCATCTGATGGAGTGAAGCATCCTGAAGCGGAATGCTTGTAGGCATACTATTGTGTATCGGCCATATGGTGTAACTTGACATGTTCAATTGAAATGAACCAATTGTCTTTGCATCCAGGGAGCGGAGGTAAGATCACAGTGCGGGTGCCCTTTAGACCATGGACTGGAACCGGAGCACGGTATGTGGGACCAACTTCTTTCTTATTTGCCACCTTCTCCCGAACCAGATCACCAACTTTAGGAAGTCAGCCAGAAACCGGGACGAGTACTGCTGCATTCGTTGGCGAGGGCAAATGGGTTTTTGCTAGAGCATTTTGATTCTTTTGTAGATCCTGTAACATAGCACAATGGTTATCTACACCGAATTTTGCAGCAGCCGCCACAATGTCTAGACCGTCATGGTCTGGCACAAACATTTTAATGCCAAACAGCATTTCGTATGGGGTCCGCCCACCCAGAGATCTTCTTGGGAGATTATTAAGTCCACGTTGAACCCATAGAGATCAGAAAATCAGCCCCGACCTGTACCTAATACCCTTGCTGTTAAAGATTGCTTTAAGTCACGGTTCATCCGCTCCACAACAGAATTGCCCTCAGGCTGATATAGGAGAAATGCACCTGCACCCCCCTCGACTTCATCGAATCACTGTAAGCCTTAGAGGCAAAAGCCGGACCTTGAAGGTGCCACAGGAATATGTGCCTAAAAAGACTTGCAAATCTTTTATAACAGTACGAGCATCAGCACAGCGCTGTGGCCAATCCCAGAGGAACCTAGTGCATGAATCCACTGCAACCAAAATATATTTGAGAGCATTGTCTGATGTCAAAGGACCACAGTGATTAAGATAAATACAACCAAACGGTTGATTTGAAATGTAAAGTTGAATATGTGGTGGACGAGAAACAGTAGAAGGTTTAATCTGTTGACAAATGTCACAAGAAAGAACGTATTTGCGCATTTGTTGGTATAAACCGCGCCACCAATAACGCTGCTGTATAAGAGAAATTGTGGCCGTCACTCCCGCATGTGAGGAAGCCATTCCTTCGTGGGCAGCCACAATCAGTGAAAGTCTGCGGTCCTCGTTGGGAATCAAGCGATCACCAACTGAGGGGATAGTCAAAAACGGAACCTGATCAGTGGTTAAGTGATAGAAGTAACGCAAAGGAAAACCCTGGGGAAACACTGTCCCCTCTTTCATCGCAGCAACAGCTGCCAAGATATCATCTCAATTTTAGTTATGGACCGTGTAACAGCTGCTACTGAGCATGTGGCTACTGCAGATTTGGCTGCCTCATCAGCCATAGAATTACCAACAGTGTGTGCTCCCACACGCTGATGGCCTAGTGTATGAATAACGTGTGAGTGGCAAACAGTCCATAAGAGCGGCCACTCTGACCCAAAGCGTTTTATGCTTATTGCGCTACCCTTAGAATCATGAAAATCATTCTGTTTCCAAAAGAATGTGAGGCATATCATCAAGGGCTGGCGATATAATTATCGCCGCTTTAGCGTCCGTTTTCGGGCGAAAAGCGGCGATAATTATATCGCATTATTTACAAGGACACGCTAGCGCGTGTTTCCTTGATTCAGCTCCCGTTTTGTTCACGCCTCGCTTTGCATCTCTAATGAGATGCAAAGTAGGCGTTCCCTGCGAAAACAGATTGAAAATGATCGCTAATTGTCCTTCTCCGTATTTACAATAGGGCCCAGGACACCCATAGCGATATTTAAACCCGCGCTAACGGCGGTTATCGCCGTTATTGTACGTCTGCATTTTTCCTGACTAACCTATCTTTGACATGGGAGGTGGATTGAGTGGCTAAATCCACATCTCCCTATCAGCAAGGATTCCCCTATCGCTGCAGGATTATCGCTGTATTCCCAGCGATAATCCTGCATTTCGCGGCTATCGCCGGATTTCACATCGCCGTGGAGATAAGCGTTGTAAATAACGCGATATCTCGGCGATCTGATCCGGCGATAGCCGGCGTTAAGCTAAATCGCACTTAGCGCGCCCTGCGATCTTTATCGCAGTTCGTTGCTAATATGCCCCTAAATTCTCATTAAAGGATTGTACACAGTAGAAGGAATCACACACTACAAGCGTAGGCACTTCAGGATCAGCAAACTCAAGGGCTAATAGTAAAGCGTGTAAGTCAGCCAATTGTGCCGTACAATCCCCAAGGGATTGTGTGTGAACCAGGGAGGATTTCAAATAACCGTCCACTATCATGCCTTCAACAATAGCGCAGACTGCAGAATAAGCATGTTTAGAACCAATATCTGGCTGTGCAGACCCATCAGTGTAAATTATACATTTCTACTGATCAAGAGGGAGTAGGGACAAAGGAAGAGGATGAACCTGTTCATATTGCAAAAACTCTTGTGTCTGCAAAGAAGGATCCAAGACGAAATTGACATCAGCCGACATCAAGGAACTAGCCCACTGAATCCAACGAGGATGCAGAGCCTTAGAATTTGGTACACTTGCCTTTGTGAGCGAGCACAGGCGAAGCCATGAAAATGCATTTGCCCAGAGCCAGAGAGCGTTCCTGAAAAATTTTCAGTAGAACAAAAATGCAGTTCAGCAGGAGTATACAAATACGATTTATAAGCTATGGGAACTGGGTCCCCTTCATTAAAAGTCACATAGGTGAATCCTAAAGTTCCTGGTACAATCCTTATGACCATATTTGTACTATTATCTCTAGTTAATAAGAATTGAGTTGTAAGCAAATCAGACTGCAAAGACCGCAGAACTGCGGTATGTTTCGGAAGCCAACTGGAAGATGAAAAAGAAGGTTGTATCAATGTGTATAGCAGTTTGATGCGCTGAGCATAATCTGCAATGTAGGTTCTGCCGAAGTTCAAGAAACCCAGCAAAGACTGTAATTTTTTTAGGGTAGTTGGAGATTGCAGTTTAGCAAATTTCTCCAAAACGTAGGTTGCTAACCCCTTGCCCTCATTAGTCAATTCGTAACCAAGAAAAAGCACTGCTAAAAAAGCAATATGTGATTTAGCAAAATTGAATTTGTAACTTAAAGTCGCAAAATGCATGATAATGCGATCCACACACTTGAGATGCGGATTTAGTTCATAATCCGTCAAGTATATATCATCAGCATATAAAAAAGCATCAGGGTCGATCTCGTGTAAGATAGACACAATGCATGCCGCAAAAACCCAGGGGCTATTCTTATACCCCAAAGGTAATCTTGCATAGTGTATCTGATTACCGAGAGCGCTGAATACGGTCAAGTCACAGCTTTCAGGATCCAAAGTGTGGCTGAAAAAGCCATTGGTAATATCCAACGTAGGTTTGTACTTCATTCGGACAATGTTATTTACTAACGCAGAGCTATGTGTATTCTGTACTGCAAAGGTACGAACATGACTGTTCAAATGTCTGTAGTCTGAACTATGCAATATGAACTGTCCAGTTTCAATATCGGAAAAAGAGGATCATTCATAGCCGAGACACAGGGTTCAATTACACCCTGATACTCCAATTGGGTGAGATTTTCACTAACGAACGCTTTAGCATCACGTTTAATAACATGTAACGGGGAATCCTTATCCCAACCCGCTTGATTGCGATATAAAGCAGGAGCTGAGACTAGAGCCCACTCCGAAGCAAACGCATGTTTAGTCTCATCTAGGACATATTGTGAAAAAGGCGGGAGGATTACTTCCTCGCCACTAGAGGAAGCGAGTACAAAAGGTGGAGGCCAATCAACCTCAGCAAGCAAAATGTCATAGGAAGATGTCAAATTGTCCCAAAAGACTGCCTTTATAGTGCGTTTAATATCACCTTCAATTTGGAGGTTCACTCCATAAAGTCTATCGGGTGGGGCAACGCAGGTGTCTGTTGTTCCAACGGTTATAAAAGTGTCAGTTGCTTTCGCCTCCAGATGCTGGTGGAGTGTCTGCCGAACTATGGTAATCTTCGCCACACTGTCGAGGAGAGTTACCGCCCAACTCCTGTCTTGGAGGGGGTTCTCACCGTCTGGGGCATACTTTGCAGTCAAAGCGGCAACTTTTTTTTTTCGGGGCTCGATATTGAGGTGGTTCCTCCCGTTTGACTTTCACGTCTAACTGGTGCTGCGGGTCTCGCCTTTGTTGCGATCCTGTCATCCCCCTCCACCAAATTGTTGATCCGACAATTCCTGAAAGGAACGAGAAGAACGGATATCAAGGACCTGGAACCTCTCAGGAGTTTTAATTTTAGAGCTGTCACGTAAATCATATCTACGCTCAAAAGCGTCAGGTGGAGGCGAACCAGCACAAGACCTAGGCTTCTGTTGCTGCATATTTTTGTTCCATGTCTTTTTCGGAAAGACTGGATGCCCCTCCTTGTCCACAGGGGGTTTATTCTGTACTTGTGTAAAAGGTCTGACTCCTAAATTATTGCGTCCTAGGGATGTATAGACATCCGCAATATTATTCAGCAACTGTCGCTTCTGATCAGCTTCCGCCACTGCCGCAAGGCGTTGGCACACCTGCAGGCAAACTGCCTCACCTTTAATGTTGGCCAGAATCTTATCGGAGACAATAGGGAACATCCCCACTAATTTCATCCCCAAACCCAGGGCTGGACCTGCTCCATGCTCCTCCTGTACCCATTTTAGAACGCTTGGCAGAACGCTCATGGAGGGGGTGCAAAAACACAGTGTATACATCGACACAAACACCATCCCCCAGGTGTTGCAGTCTGCTAAAGGAGGACTCAGACCACTTGGCAAACACATGGTCAGGATTCTGTGTTTTTCTACAGGACTAGTGTGTGGGAAAACACCATCAAGCGGTTCAATCTTCTGAGCTACCCAAAACGGTAGGTCGTCACAATTCTGAGGATGTTTGCCCATCACCGAGTCAATCATGACGGGTTCTAATCACAAGGCCTCTACCATGCACAGGTACCAGAGGCGCAGCTCCAGCCGGAGCTACTAAGAAAGATAGAGAAACAAATTGTATGACCCGTCTATAGAGTTGAATTACTTGTGCATATAGTAAACAAAGCTCAACCACAGTAACATTTAGATAGTTTGGATATGGTGTGAAACCAGCCAAAACAGGCCAAGCGGCCCCATCAATACTTAAGGGGTTCATATCAACAAAAGAGACAGGGTGAGGAAGGGTGCCATTAAACCAAATAGTATGCTCCCAGGACGTCAACTGAACTTCAAGCATTGCATAAGGATGATACGCTGCTGGAGGAGCAGCTACCGTGTAAGCATGAAAAACATTATCATTTGCATCAACTGCTGGAAAGGTAACCCATGAATAAAATACTTCAAAGCGGTACGCCGGATCCGCCTCAACCACGAAAATAATGGTAGCCCCCGCATTGAGGACCCCATGCTGTGGTAAATGGTGTGAAACCGCCACCTGCTTATGTGCTGGAATAGCGACTGGTTGTGCCATGTCGTAAGTAAATGACCACCCGACCCATCAAGATAAGGATCAGTGAACATAAGAGCACGATCCGCCGTGGCCGCACTGCCACCAAGATGTGTAACCATTTCATTGACAAGGGACACTCCTGTAAGGAGATACAGTGGACTGTCCTTAAGGCGAACCAGGCATGGAGCAGTGTCTCGCTCCTCAGACAAGAACAACGTTGGGTTCACCGTCTCGGCACACACATACGGGACATGAATGATGACATACCCTGGACAGAATTATAGCCAATCCCCGTTGAACTATGGCTCTACTTTCAACACTTGACACCCTTTTGGTACCTACATCACGTATTCGACCATGTAGTAGGGGTGTTTCAGTGAACCCCTTGATTCTAACCTTACCAGCTACATTGCTCACTGACTTAACATCCCCCATCTGGTTCTACATGGCTTTTACTTTTTACTCTTTATGCCCACTGCACCAGTCTCCTACACACTCTGAGGCCCCTACTCGCACGATCGAGAGAGGTCTGGTAAACATTCTACCTCACTATTGCAACCACTTGGGGCACGTGCTACATCTGTTTGCGCATGCGCGAGGGCCGAGCAGCGCTTGACGCCACTACTCTCCCACATATGAGCAATACTCAGCGATTTGGCCGCTCCCCTCTGACACAGGTGCAGTTTAGACAGACATGACCGGGCATTCTGGAAGGAGGTACCTCCCTCAATTACCAGCCCCGTCACTATATCTTGGACGCCCCTACCGGAGCCAAACAGTATGCAGGCAGGTGTGATGGCGGGTAGGCACTGAGAGCCAGTACATCAACGGAAACTGTAAGTATCCCTACGAGACCGGGACTCCGGCCACACCGTAAGGCTTGTACAGTAAGTCGCTGTGCTGGGGCATGACTTCGCCTCACGCTATGTTTTCTCTTGCATTTCTTCCCTTCTCATCAGCCCGTTAAGGTGCGGGACACATCACGCACTAGCCTATGGAGCGATTTCCTTCATACCTTTGGGTAAGGGCACACCACTTACGCGCCTATTATTGATAATGCATAGCGATGTGCAACACGTTTTGTTCCACTGCGGAACATCACACTGCCATGATTATGAGTGCACTGTCGTGCTCCCAATGCGGGCACTATTACATTGACAACGTAGCGCGAGGAGTGCACTGTTTTGTTTACTGGTGAGAACCACATTTTCATGATTAGTAGTGCCTTTTCTTGCTCCCAATGGGGGCACCATCACTCTCCATGCTCCGCACAGACCGGGGGTTTGATCGTGGGGGTTAGGCAGACGCCGTACATGCTACTGCCAGTTTCCTGGCAGTGCCAATGTCCGGCTCACCACACCTACCACGACGGCCACCCCTGTGGGAGCGTGCTCGCTGTGTAGCTGTGTAGTTGGTCTCAATACTGTTTTAACAGATTATGTGCGCTGATTGATGCGCTCTGTGGAGCCCACAATCAACTCCACCTCTGTGTTTCATGTGTGTCTTTTTATTTTCTTTGTCCACCTCCCTTGTCCTAGGTTCTTTCAGGAGCGGTTTAACTATTTTAGCTTTAGCCTTGCTGTAGCTAGCCACAGACTTGGCCCGCCCTGATTCATTGGGTCCTTGACCCTTCCACTCACTTTCATTGTCACACCACGGATTTTTGGTCCTGACGAAGCGCCACGGATCTTTTCGACCAGTGAGGCGCGAAACATGTTGACCTTTTAGTTACTTGGGCACATTACGACTGCAGGAGTAACTCACGAGCTTTGGGGGTCTTTTATTCTAACAAGGGTACCTTCATAATAAATTGCAGCAATTCGGTTACCCTTAGCCAGTTTTAACTTGCACACACCATTTCACCCTTCACATAGGACTCCTCCCCACACACCCGCACTCATCTCATGGCGGTTCTAACAAAAGATCTCCGACAAAGAGACCCTTCGGGGGACCCGTAGGGCATTGCAGCGCTGGCCCGACTAGGAGCAGAAGCCCGATGATGAAGCATGACATCCTTCGGGGTGTGTGAGGGCAACAAGAGACAAGACATCGTGCTTGCCTCTTACTAGTGGGTCAGATACCTAGGACGTTTCTTTCACCTCCTCATTTTTCCCTCTTATCTCTCTTTTGTTACGGTGAGTGTGTGACTTACAGCACCCCTACCGTTGGAACAGTTACCCTCCATTTGGTATTGTAAGTAAATTACAAACAAAACTGGTAGTGCAAAAAGGGTCTAGAAACCTTTTAAAATTCAAGCTTGAAAAACCTACAGAAATAGGTGTACCCTACAACTACTGGAGGCAAAGCCCTCCCACCACGGATGTCCCCGGGAACCGGTGAGAGGGTATTGTGGACAAGCGCCACTCTGGGGTCTTATGAATAAGTACCAGACCAAATGTTGGTGGCACCATGTTGCAGAGATTCTGCGCAAACACAGAACTATGCGTAGGATTATGGGACCTTAGTATATAGGGACTGAGTTATCCTACCACCTTAGTACCCATGAGCCCAGGACTGACTAGCTATAGTGTCTCACTTGCCCTCCTATTCACTCACAGAGGAAGAAGTGATTACACACCCCAGAACACAACACTCCCGACTCTTTCAGGAATAGCGGTTGCAAGACACACCCTTTCGCTCACACTCTTGTACTTGTCCACAATAAGATCTGACAGAGACACAAACAAGTTTAAAATATTTATTTTAACTAACATGCTCTAATATGCAGTATACGTGCCACAATAAGCAGAAAACAAATACGGTCAGCATAGCAAGTAGTTCGTAAATCATAAAAGGAGCTGTCATAATGAGAGACAGGGTAGCCTAACCTTCCTTCCCTTGATTAGAAGCAGGATGATTATATAGTAGAAGATCTCTGGGCATTATCTGCAGACCCCGTACCTCAGTCTATAGATGGTAGAGCTACATCATAGGTGCTGTCATGCTCCTCCCTCTGTAAAGGTCCCTCTCCAAGTGTGTGCTACCTATCCGTGTATTCCAATAAGACCAAAGTACGTATTACCAAACAACAGCTGCATCTGCATGTTTTGTCTAAGTGCTAGGGCCTGACCAAATCAAAATGACTAGAGGCACTATTGTTCGACCTTGTTCATATTGTTCAGACTAAATCCCAGGAACCAGCAAAGCGTGAAAACAGCAGTAGGTTCTCATGTGAAAATATCAAAAAAGGCATTTGCAAAAAAATGCTCGTGTAGGAACGTGCGCAAAGCAGCGGACAGTCTGCGGCGTGCTCATGCTAACTTAGGGAAGATGACAATGTCCCCATGGGCCATGTGACAGTTGGTCGGATTCTGGGCCACTCTACTTCAGAATTTTATCAACTGAACTATTGACCCAGAAGTTGTTTTTCAAAACTCCATAGTGGTCACAAAAATACTGGTTGCAAATGGCGGCCAGTTTTTGCGAACAGAATGAAGATACATCTGGCCCTCCATTTCTAGACGCATGTTCAAACTTTATTGTCAATAGGCCAGCGTGGAGGACATTTGTTGCCATGCAGGGTGGCTTGTTCCTGGAAAACTATGTGAATTCATATGCTCAAAGTTATTTTCACCGCCACATGGACATTTTTGCAAGATTTTGAGGATTTAGGAGTATTATATGGTATGGGCCATCTGACCTTACAGTGTAATACTCTTGCAAAAACTGTCTTGTGTCCAGTCAGACTTGTTTGTCAAATTAAATCAAACTGTGTTCGTAAAGCGCTGCTTATCACCCATCAGGGTATCCAGGCACTGAGGGTTGCGGCTACTGGATGTATTTAGTCAGGCAGCCATGTTTTCAGACCTTTTCTGAATTCCTGGTCTTGGTGGCCAGGTAGGAAAAAGAACGGCCTACGCTCCTACTTCGGTGGATGTGGGAAGTGTGTGTGAGGTAAAGGAAAGTGAAGCGCAATTGTCTGAGGGGTTGGTGGAAGTTCAACTTGTGATTGGTGTAGGCTAGCCCTTGATTGTGCAGGGCCCTGTAGGCGTTGGTTAGCATTTTAAACTGGCACCATTTGTGGATGGGAAGCCAGCGAAGTGTTCTGGGGTGAGGGGTGATGTGGGCCCTCCTTAGAAGGCAGAGGACGAGCCTGGCTGCTGAGTTCTGAATGGTTTGAAGTCTATTTGGCAGCTCTGAGGTGACAGCCACGTAGAGGGTGGTGCTGTACTCCAGGCAGCTGGTGATGAGGGCGTGGGTGACGGTGCGTCTGGTGCAGGTGGGGAGCCATTTGAAGATTTTCCAGAGGATGTGGTCAGTAAGGAAGCAGGCTGAGGATACTGCATTTATCAGTTTTTTTTAATGGTAATTTTGCTCCCAAGTATGATGCCTAGGTTCCTGGAGTGTCTGTGGGTGTGGGTCCCAGTTCTGCTGGCCACCAGGAGTCATCCCATGGGGATGTGTTGCTCCCAAAGATGAGTACATCCGTTTTGTCGTTGTTGATTTTGAGGCAGTTTTGCATAAAGCTGGCGACGCTGGTCATGCTCAGGTCTGCAGATAGGGAGAGGATGAGCTGAGTGCGTCAGCGTATGATATGATGTTCATACCATTGGTCCTGACCAGAGTGGCCAGAGGGGCCATATAGGTGTTGAACAGGGTGGTGTTTAGTGAGGACCCTTGGGGGGCTCTGCAGATGATGTCCTTTGGGCCTGAGGTGTAGGGTAGAAGGCGGACGCTCTGGGCTCTTCCAGTGAGGAAGGATGCGTCCCTTTGGATCCCCATCTGGTTGAGTCTTTTTAGAAGGGTGTAGTGGGATATAGTGTTGAATAACACTGTTGAGAGGTCAAGGAGGATCAGGGCTGCAGTTTCTCCCATGTCTAGGAGAGACCTGATGTTGTCAGTAGCTGCGAAAAGAGTAGTTTCTGTACTGTGATTTGAGTGGAACCTGGATTGGGATGGGTCCAGGAAGTCGTTTTTCTCTAGGATGTTGGTGAGTTGGCATTTTCCAGAACTTTAGCAGGGAAAAGGAGCAGGGAGATGGGCCAGTAGTTTTTGAGCTCTTCCGGGTCTGCAGATGGTTTTTTGAGGAGTGGTTTGACTTCCGTGTGTTTCCATTCCTTTGGGAATGTTGCAGAGGTTATGGAGGTATTGAGGATGGTGTTGAGTTCTTTGCTGATAGTGCTGCTCCCCAGGTTAAACATGTGGTGGGGCAGAGGTTCCTGGGTGATCCTGAGTGTTTGGAGCTCATGATGGTGGAAGTGATCTGTGTGGAGAGTTTTTCCCAAGTTGTAATCTTTGGGTTTGAGTGGGAGTTTGTGAGGTTGAGGAGGCTGTGGATGCTGGTGATGGGTGGTTGGGGGTTGAAGTGTTCGTAGATGGTTTAGATTTTGCTGAGAAAGAAGTCTGCTAGTGTGCGGAGGAAGACGTCAGGACATTGGACCGAGTAGTGACATTCAGCATCTCACTACTCGGTCCAATGTCCTGACGTCTTCCTCCGTACCGGACTCCAGAGTTCTGCGTCAACCCGCCAATATTATTCTCCTAGTCTTCCCGTACCCAGGTTAGCTAGGTTCTGCACTTCGCCTGGCTGTCGGTTTACCCTTTCACCACGCCGGACATTGGACAGCCACTACCTGCCATCACAGGTACCTGGCAACTCCAAACCCATGCTTTACCTTTAATCCGCCTAGGCTGCATTCCAGCCCGCGGTCTCCGTCCACCGCTGTAATTTTTCGTAGCGCCTCATCCAGCGCCTATCAATCCTGTTGCTCCAGCCTCCAGCTCACCCCACACCGGGTTGGAATTATCACCGGTCTTCGGGTCAACCTTCCTTCTGATACATTCGCTTTTAGCCCTGATGAGTCACGGGAATTTTCCCAGTGATCGAAACACGTGTCGGCTGGCCTTTTGTATTCAACATAGTTGGTGTTGAGACATAAATAAACCCCTTTTTGTTCTAATACTGATGCCGACCTCTGCATTTATATAACATTTTGTAACAGACTAATATATTGTCAATACCCTCACCGCGTGTGCCCAGGACAGTACTCAATTTACAGTGTGGATCCTGCGATTCACACATTTTTCAGGGGTTATTGGGTTAATCCCCTGACCTGGAGGCATCGCATGCATATAAGCCTATAGTTAGTATACGCAATAGCCTGAGCGCCACTTTCCTGTCTTAACTAAAAACCCCCCACCTAATCTCCAATTTGGAGTTGCTTTTGGTGGATTTAAGTTCCGGGGTGAACCAGCTGGTGTATTTGGTGGGTCCGCCCGGCTTCGCAGGATTGAGGGGGGCATAAGCCAGCGCATTCGGTGCTCCATGAGTTGAAGTTTCTGACAGCCACCTCGAGGTTGGCAGTGGTGTCTGGGGGGAGTGTCTGAGGGTGTTGATCCATAGGTTTTTGGTTACCTTGTTCCAGCTCCTGTGAGAGGTGCTGGTCTGGTTGGTGGGGGTGTTGAGGATGGCTGTGATGGAGAAGTGGGAGATCGAGTGGTAAGACCAAGTGATTTTGGAGTCACAACTGTATCTGATTTTGCTGCTGGTGGTTAAGATGGGGTCCAGCGTGTGTCCAGCGATGTGGGTGGGGTCGGTAAGAAGTTGGGTGAGGCTGAGGTTTTTCATGCTCTCGAGTAAGCTGGCTGTGTTGGCATCGTTGGGGTCTCTGAGGAAGAGGAAGTTCTTGGAGTTGATGGCCAGAGGGACAATGAAGTCAAAGATGGCTTTGCAGGAGGTGGGACGGAGCCCTGGTGGTCTGTATGTGATTGTGCCACTAATGGTGGTCTTGCCATCTGTGTTGAGTTGGAAGTTGAGGTGTTCCATGATAGGGGTGGTGTTGTAGGTGGTGGCTGTACAGTGTAAGGGTGGGAGGAGCTCGTGGAGTTGCACTACGTGGAATTCTGTGGAGTTGCATAAAAACTCAGTGGAATTCCACGCAGCTACCCTCCGCCCTAGTCCACAGTCCACACCTGATTGTTGAGAGGGGGTTGGGCTTAATAAAGGTTCATTTAATCACTGACATGCCTGCCTGATTAAAGACATCAAGTAAGGGGCAAGAATGATCGCATTTGCAACACTAAGAGAAAATGAAAGGTGCGCCTGCAAAAGTAATTTTAAATAATATCAGCCCGCATATATTGGACAGAGTATGGCGTAGGGGAAGGAGAAAGTAAACATGCTCACTTTCTTTAACTGAGAAATCCCGCTGCCTCAGAAAAGAAAACATGGGCTTGCATATCCATTCCAGCCCCTCCCGTCTTACCTTGTTGTTGCTGCTGACCTGCGACCTGCCCGAGTCTATATCGGCGATGCCTAGCCAGCCCAGCAGCCAGAGCAGGGCAAAGCAGAGTAGAGCATGGGTGACGGCCGGTTGGGATTTTTCCTACTCCTGTTCTCTTGACCTTCGCATGATGTGGGCTATGAAGGGACCCCGGAACACCCTCATCCAGGCCGCACCCTGGAGGAGGAGCAGGAAGTGAGAGAGGCACAAGGCAAAGGGCGAAGGAAGCCAATAACCAATAAGAGCCCGAAGGCGTAGCCAGCACCTCCATGGCAACTGCCATACCTCAGCCAACCCTTCTGTCTCCCCAGATATATTTTCTGTGCACTGCTGTAAACAGTGATCTCCATTCTGTCGATGGTGGGTGGAGTTTTGCTGAACTCCGCACTACAAGCGGAGCGCGGAGTGGACAAGACTCCGTGAGCAGAGCGGAGCTCATCGCCCACCCTTAGTGCAGCGGAGAGAATCTTTGTGGATGATGACTATTACACCTCTTTGTTTGCTGATGCATTCAGGTGTATGATCCTGTATCTGTTTGGTGTAGCGGTGATGATGTCAGGGGTTTAACCAGTTCTTGGTGAGGAAGATGACATCGGGTGTGAGGGAGGTGATGGTGTCCCAGATCTCGGTGGCATGTTTGTGGAGCAATCGGGAGTTCATCAGGAGGCATTGAAGTTGTCCTGGCTCAGTGGTGGTGGGTTGTGGCCTGTGGGCACGTAATCTGATGTTATGGAAGAGACATTGTCAGCAGGAGAAGGGTCCTGCTGTTGAGTGTGAGGATGCATGGCTGCAGATGTTGCTGTAGGGTCAGGGGTTCAGGGCTGTTATCTCGGCACTGGTGTAGCTGTGGATGGGTGGAGAACCTGGGGTCCTGGCGCTGATCATGGTCCAGGCCCGGACGGGCACAGACGGAGTTGCTTTTGAAGAGCCTTTGGTGCACCAGAGGCATGCCCGCTGCACGGCTGCGCTGCGGCCTCCATTAAGTAGGCTTCTGGGAAGGGAGCTGGGTGAGGTCAGCAGAAGGCAGGAAACAGGAGTGAGAGCGGCTCTGAAGGTGCCAAAAAACGAATAGGGATAGCATGGGAAAAGTGCGGTCTACAGGAAACAGTTGAGAGATAGGAGACAGAAGTCAGATAAACAAGCATTGGCATAGCCAATAGGTCTCGCCTTTGGGACCTTCTAAGTGTTTAGCCATGCAGCACATTACTACGTGAGAGCTGTTGGCTTTGTCTAAATGTGTTAGCCATGTTGTATAGCAGCGTGGCTGAAAGTAAAGGGAAACCAGCCCCACCGGCCACTTGGAATGCTGCGCGTTCCCCTTTAAGGCAGTTACCTCTTCAACGAGACTTCTCGTTCAGCCCAAACTGAACGAACCCATTAAATGTCCCCGTCAGTTTTTCTTTTTAAAGAAATGATTTGTTTCACTTTTAAGGCTCCACAAACCGGCAGTTCGTTACTGACGCCAACTGGACGCCCGCCCTCCTGGAAACGTGTCAACAAAGGTTGCCGAGGGTGTATTTTTGGTCAGCCGCTGTTCTTGTGGTCGCGGGCTCAGCCCGCGACCACATCTGAAGGCTGCCTGAACTGACCCGCTCCACACTGGACAGAACTGCAAAAACAAACCCTGCATCAAGCAAGCGCCGAGAGTTCCTAGAAAGCCAAAGCGGGCTTGTGCCGTTGTTTCAGTGACGAGTCAGCCGCGCCCTCGCAGGTGAACGGTGTCACCGCCAGCCTTGAACACAACCATACCACACTTGCAGTCATATACAAATGATACAATGGAAGCAAAATGCGCTATAACAAGATTTGTCAAATAATACGCTGGTTGCTGATATTTTCAGTATGTATAGAAGGCAAGCAGTTCATTTACAATTTCTTTCCAAAAATATTCCACATTTTTTAAACAACTGCTTCATTTTACGCACATCAAGCATTTATGTACTAGAAACATTATGATGTGCACATCAGACTTGTAGCGTACCAGACACGTTATCAGCAGTTTTCAGTTTGAAAGCAAGACTAGAGCCTCTCTCTTCAGTGGCAGTAAGGTACATGGAAAACAAGCGTGGCCACACTAATTACAAACAGATGGCCCCTGCGCACACTAGAGCCTCTCTCTTCAGTGGCAGTAAAGTACATGGAAAACAAGCACGGCCATGCTAATTACAAACAGATGGCCCCTGCGCGCCGCTGCTCGCTCCCGCAAGGTGGATGCCGTGGCATGCACGAGTTTCTGAAAAGTGCAGACCGATTCCAAAAGGTCATCTCCTAGAGCAACGCATGCGCGCTGCACTAGGCTTGACCTAAAAAGCACTGTTAAGAGGAGGCAAAGAAGAGGCAAAAGTCGGATAGAAAAGCACAGTTAACAGGAGGCAAAATTCAGATAAAAAGCACAGTTAAGGGGGCATAAGGAGGCAAAAGTCAGATAAACAAAGCACTGTTAAGAGGAGGCAAAAGTCCGATAAGAAGCACACTTAAAGGGCGCAAAAGGAGGAAAACTGGCAGAACGGTGTAGGTTCGAGCGGAGAGTTTGGTCTCTAGCATCGGTGGGGAGCTGGCCCGAGGACCTGTAACACTTTTAGCTCAATCCTAAATAGCTATGGCATCAAGCAGCAAGGCTTAAGGAAAGAAACTAGTGTAAAGCATCTAGAAGCACCAAACAATAAAATAGGAAAGCCACACAACACGAAAGAAATCCAACATCAATTTATAAAAGTAGAGTATATTTATATAAATTTTTAGAGTCCAAGATGAACAAAATCTACAAGAGGGTTCTGTATATATAAATTTTTAAAGAAAACGTAAATCTCAGGTCACCACAAACAAGCACTGGTAACCGTAACATTTTCAAACTTTTGAAAAATTTGAAAGAGTTGTGTTCAGCTGCTCTGCCCAACTGGGGCAACCAAGTCCGACAGGGAGAAGGTCGGGGGGGGGGCACTAAGGAGTATTTGGATAGTGTCATGGCCACCAAACAGTTCTCCAGTCCAGTTCTGAACTTTACAGAATGACTGACATTGACTTCAATGCTGTGGTCTTCATGCTGAGGGTACAGGAGATGGAGGATGCTCAAGGATGCTCTGGGTGCTGTGCAGTCAACAGGGGTGTCCTTGCAATTACTCCTTGTTCCATGGGTCAGGTGAGGCATCTTTGGCCACAGAGGTCTGGGCCCCCCGAAGCCCTCACTGAGCTAGTAGAAGGCCAGCGGCAGCTGGGCTACCGGTCTTCATGCACAGCAGGTGCAACAATATCTTTAGGTGGGGGCTAGTGTCCCTATTGGGTGACAAATATGGACACTGGTAGGCTCAGGTGCAACGTTTGGCAGTCGATAATCGGTCCCTTGAGGTGCCCAGTGGCAGTCTGCAGCGATTCTCTAGAAGTGGCTACTGACTTGCCAAGTTGGGCTATTCCAGTTTTGATAGCCTTGGTGCTGGTTCCAGGAGGTCAACCAACTGACCCTTGGAGTCACTTCTTTAGTATTGGGCTTGGGAATAACTTTTCCTTAAGCCAGGAGCCACAGGAAAAGTCCTGTCTTCGCTGGCCAAGGTGCGTCAGGTGTAGTTTAGCAGACGGTGCAGCCTCTCTTTGCTTGGTCCAGGGTTCAGCAGGGCAGTCCTTCTTCGGTCCTTCTCCAGTTCCATTATGATCTGGGAGTCAGGGTTCCAGAAGTGCCATATTTATGCCCAGAAAGAGTCCTGGGAGGATGATGCAGTTACCAACCAATGGGCTACCAGTATCCCTCCTGCCCTGTGATGAATTCCGGCTATGTGTGGGATTTAGGAATCCCAGGGTGCACTATTCTTCCCATTTTCAAGCTGTCTCAACCATTCGTTGGATGTTAGGAGCTCGGTAGCCCACCCTAGAGGCGTGGCTATCTGGGAGTTACATGCCCATGTGGAAACCAGTTTGGGCACTGGTCTTCCCTCTCTGTTCCCACTGCCAGCTGGGCTATCTCAACTAAGGGGCAAACCTTCAGGAGTGTGATTGTCATTTGCCACAAAAGGTGATTTTGCCTTGGAAGCTCTCCTTTTGGGCCAACACCCTGAATGGCTTCCTGTGAGGGTGAGGTTATACCTCCCTCTGTGGCAAGCTTCCATTGTTCTAAGCCTGGGAGTCGTTTGCACTAGAACCTGGACAAACTGTGCTACAAAGTGGCAACTTTCTAAAACTTACTTTTCCTTAAAAGTGACATTAAATTTGACTTGGGCATCAAGTTGGGTCTAAGCCACGATTAATTTGATACTTTGAAGTACCCGCTTTAGTAGACCCATTCGGAAGTTATCTGGGCTGAAGGGTCAGTCTGCAACTCTGTGGTAGCCAATGGGGCTATTAACTTTTCTACACCAAAATGACAATTTAGAAGTGGTGCTGTTAGGACAGATTAAAAGCATATATCCTACTTAATAATATATAGCTCCCTGCCTTAGGGCTACATAGGCCTTCCTTAGGGGACTTTGCCATTGGTTTAAATGGCAAAGTCGAACTAGCAGTTTTAAACTGCTCTTCCAGGCTGCTGTGGCAGGCTGGGAGTCATTTTGTACCCCAATACAGGGTGACACAATCAGTGCTGCAGCCCTGAGGGGTGGGGGGGGCACTCTGTCTTCCACGCCTTGGTACCATACACTAGGGACTTATAAGTAAGTCAACTTATACCAATTGGGGCAGCTACTTCAACATATACTTTGAAAGCGGGTAGAACAGTGGCACTGAGGTGTGGTTAGCAGGCTTCAGTGCACTCTCAGAGTCTAAAAACCAGCAGCATCAGTCCAAAACTTTGTGGTGATCATGCAAAAAGAGATATTTCCTTACACAAACATTATACAAAAGTACATTAGCACTTTCAAGTTTTGCATTTTGTTAATCCACGGAGAAAATATTTTTCCACACAGAGGAGAACCTTCCCTTCCACCGAATTAATTATAGGAGATGCAAACATCTCATTCCCACCCTGAAAAGGCAGTTACTCACAAGCTTGACTGAAGTAAAAACCCTTTAATTTCCAGCATGAGAAACTGCATTCGGATTATTGGTGAATTCATAAAATTCGAAGTTTGTGGCCCTTACCAAACTTTTAAAGGTTAACTCAGCCAGATATGTCCACAAACCCAGCCATATATCTGAATTTGTGGATGTGGAAATATCATTCTGGTCGAGCTCCTACAATTGTAAATGCACTTTAGATGCACAATTTTGTACACTTGGGGGCTTATTTACAAGCCCCTTGCGCTGTCGGTCTGTCAATTTTTGTGATGCACCGGTGGCGCATTTTGCTGCCCCATATTTACAATGACAGGAAAAGACACCCTGCGTGACTTTTCCTGTCCTTGTAAATACAGCCCCTTTACACGCAGCAGCACTTTGCATGAAAGGCGCGTTCCATGGGTGTTGCTGTGGGTGTTCCCACGCAACACATATGGAACCTGACACATTTCCAGATTTATGAGAAATCGTAGACCTGGAGATGCATCTGAATGCTACGCCTCCCAAGGGGAGGTGCAACGAGGAGTAACGTATTCATTTCCCCTCGTTTTTTTACTCTTTTGATGCATGCTGTATTCTGCAGCACACATAGAACGAGGAAATCTCCTCTGGCAATTGTTTATGTGCAGGAAGGTGCCCCCTCCTGCACATAAACAATCATTTTAAAAAATGACGTTTTCCAAGTTCTATGTGTGCTAATGCAGCACACATAGGAGTTGACAAATGCCATTTCAGATTATTTATGTGCAGGAAGGGACACCTTCCTGCACATAAACAATCATCCCCGTAACACAGGCATCCTTGCACCATGGTGCAAGGGTGCCTGTGTCAGCGCATGGCAGCAAATTGTACGCCAGCGCAGGGGAGAGCAAAGAGCTCTGTCATATCCTTGTAGATATGACGCATCCCTGTGCTTTGAAAGTGCCACAGTGTGGCGCAGCCAAATGGCTTGCGGTGCAGCACTATGGCACTTTCTTGTTAATGAGGCCCTTGGTGTACACAACCATCTAATATTCGAGTCGCAAAAAAACAATAAATTACTTCTGTGATGTAAAAATGAAAAATCATGTCATTAAATTATGAGCTGATTATTCTGAACATATTTTGAAATGTACCATATGAAGCAAAATTCTATACTGTTTTTATCTTGCAGTCCGAAGTTCTTGTAATCATTGTCTTCAAACTGGTGTGCAGTGCTGGGAGATTTTTCACTTGTATTTCTATTTCCCCACTGTTGTTTGTCACAAGGCTGTTTCTGCATGTCCCTGAACTTGAATGCCTCATCTCTCTCTCTCACCTCTTCCACCTCCCACCTCCTCTCCACAGCACAGCGGAGTGCACAGATGGCTGAACAGGCGGTCCCATGCATTCGAAGGACAAACACTTTCATGCGGTAAGGATGAACATTCTCTGACAGTATTTTCAGTAAAGAGGGTCTGTTTCTGAAAGCACAGAGCGCTGAGTACTCCTTGTTACATATAATAAGTGATTACCTTTTCATGAAAAGATCTCTGGAAAAATACCCATTGTTGTAGGACGAGTGAAAGATAGCAAGGCTGATTGTTAATGGAGAGAAGAAACCTTGGCTACAGAGCTGCAGCAGAGTCTGTTATGACACTGCTGTTCTCACTGTAAGGCTTGGAACTGACAGCGATGGCGGGGGAGGGGTTCAGTTTCACAATTTTACTACGGAAAGGAGAGATTTCCCAGCATTGCTGCAGAAAAAGAGACGTGATTAGTCCTTTTGGAGCAATGCTGGTCTATCCGTTGATAAATTCAGTTGTAAAAACATCAGTGCTTAATTTGTAAAATATGAAGTGCAGGTGCTCAAATATTTGTCGGAGGCCACGCCCACTTTCACCTGGTTCCACCCACTTCCTCCACTGGCTCCAACCACTCTCTATTGGCTCCGCCCACATCCTCAACTGGCACTGATGAAAGGCAGATGTAATACCCGATCTGAATTTCAGCAAGTGAGCCTTGCTCCAAGTAAAGGTTTTGATAGGAGGTTCCCCTGCTCTGTGAAAATTTTGAAAAACATTAAATTAAAAGTGCATTTAAAGCACAATTTTGGAATAAATTAGCTAAAATGACTAGTGCATTGAAAAGGGAAATGTGAAACATTCCAGTGCTCTATGTGCTGATTTAGGGAAAGTACAATACTCGCATGCATTATAATGCCTAGCCCTGGCATAATGGTGGCATGACACGGTGGTGGCCAGTGTTCGGATATTAGCATCATTGTCAAATTGAGGTAGCCACATGTTGTATAATGGTGGCCACCATTGACAAACTGAGGGCATCCTTGAACTTATGGTGCCACCCTGATTACCGTTTTTAATATATTTTGGGCATCCATAGTATTAATGGTGTCTAGACCTGACACAAAGGTGGCATTCACACAATGGTACCCATTATTGGCCTATTGTGTGGTCCTTGGCATTATGGTGGCTATCTCTGGCATAGCACTTTACATGCAGCTGAAGTCTTTGATAACAGTTTTAAGTTTACTGTAGATTAGGATTGAAATTTATGAATTGCAAGTAACAAAACAATATATGTGACAAAAGCAGTAATCCCCTGAGCTACCCACATAAAAATACTGTTCTGTGATATGCAGAATAGACGTTCTTTGCAGCAGGCATGTTAACTCTTCTCTCTGTGCTACTGCAGAGTCAAAAGTTGCACGAGACAACTCTGATCTCTCTGCAGCAGGAACATGATAAATGATCACTTTATCTTTCACTTACCTACAGAGTCACTGAGTGTTGGGTAAATAATTCCTGCTGCTCAGCCTGGTCGCTGTAGTTGGAGTCTGTGGGGCCACTCACTGCAGACCGTTGATCTGACTGATAGTGTTGTGATGTGCTGGAGACAAGAGAAGACTGGCCCATCTGCAGCTTGTAGTGATGGTGAGAGGTCACGGTGTGGCACGCTTTCAGGGCTGTGCCCTGCGTTTAGACGCACGGAGCCCACTCTCACTCTCACCATGACTGGCATAGCCACCAAATAATCGCCACGACCAGGCGAGAGGAGCACTGTTCAGGAAGTCATAGAGGTCGTTGAATTATGAATTCGGTCGGCGGAAGAAGCAATTCTTGGTGGTGGCAGGATTTTGAAATTAAAACATTGTGCTGCTGCTCAGCCTGCACCGACCAGAAGCCTTTCAGTGGTAGTGCCTACACCAGACATGAAGCGGCTGTCTAAATTCCAGTAGGGCTGCAGGCCATGAGTGTCCCTCCTGTGAGTGCAGCTCTGTCTCACCTGAGCTGACAGGAGCGCACATGCATCAGCTCGCGCCAGCCACAACAGAGAGCTGTAGGGGTGGTGAAACCATGATGTCCGGGGGCTGGTGCTACGATTAACGTTACAGAGATAAAATCTGCTCAGCACGCGTTGGGCCCAGGCTGCACTCGGCAAACTTAAAGCGCTTGAAAATGTGCGCAAACGCACTGGCGCAATGAGGTCTGAGGCCTTAACAAAACTGAAAGCACTCCGCAAGTGAAGCATGTTTGCAGTGCACCGTGGTACGTCAGTATATGTGTGTCTTTCACAGAGAAATAGTTAGCATTTCAAAGATAAGGATATTTTCTGGCATACAGGCTTGGATGATAGTTTGTCTAATATGACGTTCAGTCACACTGTGTGTAGTTTCACGGCTGGAAATGGTGGCACCACAGTGACGAACGAGGCAGAACACAGAACATATTCCTTATAGTATTTTGCTGCATCACATTCCATTAATCAGACTGTGCTAAGATGTCGTTTGATGTTACACTATGTGGCACAACATGCCCCGGTGCTGTACACAGTCATACTTGCTCACTGCCCGCAGCTGGCAACCTCACCTGCAGCTATGCCAGGGCTTCTGAACTACAGTACTGTAACACAACCGGCACCCACTGACTGCAGACAGCTGCCTGCTCGCGCGCGGCCTTTAAAGGAATTATTTAACACCACACACTACAGGGTGCACTGCAGCAATAAAGCACTGACTCACTTACTTCAACATAGAACATACCAGGGCAGGCTCAGGCAAGACCGCGACTCACGAGAATTTGGGTTTCCCACGCAGCTCATTGGTGAGTCCAGGCAGTGACAGAGTCCTGGCGGCCGCTGCAACTTCACTCTCGTCTCCCTGACCCTCAGCAATTACTGAATTTGTGGCGCCAGGGTCAATCATGATTTTAAACTTACTGCACCTGAGCAACGTGATGGCAGGTGCGAGCAGACAGCCGCGCTGTGCAGGATTAGAAATTGCCGCAAAATGAGAAGCCCTATCAGCCTACTACAACAAAATCCAGCAGCGGAAGGTGAGCACTAGCAGGACAGGACGTCAGTCCCCGTGGCGCCAGCCTGTATCACGCAATGGGCTGATGTCTCGGTAGTAGCCATTGGGCACTACCACGACGTGAATTCAGGTCTGAGAACGCACAGCGGGGAAATGAATCTCCCAAATTGAAACATTGTAGCAGCCTGCCAGTAGCAGCCGCTACTAGCTCAGCCAGCCAACTCCAAGCCTGCGAGAGCAGCACGTGCAGGCCACATGAGTGCACTGCTAGCCACTCCACTGTTTAAGGACAGTAGGCAGCGCTAACGGCTTGTGGAGATGAATTTATTATCGGGCTGACTGGCTTGCTCTCTCAGCACTGAGTGCAGCACTGCACAGCAGCACTCTTCTTCACCGAGGGACTCCGGAGACAGTCTGTACGAGTGTGAAGTGAACAACACTGCAGTAAGGCAATTAAATTTCATTTACTCTTTGACGCATGTCGTATAGACTGCAGTGCAGTTGATGTAAGTTGTAGACCCGGCCCTGATAAAAAGGTGCCGGTGCTAAGCACCGGAAAGCACCGGCACAAATTAAGCACTGAAAAACATTGACAAAAAAATAGGGCTGGCTTTAATGAGCTAATGCAGGCAAACAATGCTTATCCTGTGTTTGCAAACATTAGTACGTTAAAACAGACCCATTGGCTTTGACAACGCTCATTTATGTAGCACGAGGTCTGGCAGATTTTGCTAATTATGCAGGTCACCCACACGAAAACTTATACCCGTATCATCTCTCATTATGAGAACACTGTTTCCTTACCTTATTATTTAAAGCATGACGACAGATAATGAAATGATCTTTAGGACAATGCAAACCAACCTTAGCAAAGCCAATAGGTTGACATTTTGTTAGGGGAAGTATTTGGTAATATTTGGGTAACTTTTCGGGTGTTGTCCCAGCTGTCCCAGAAAGAACATCCCATAAGAAAGCAACATCTTGGGATATGCCATCTTGGAATCATTGGTATGGCCCCTTTGCTGAACAGACTACATGAGGAGAATTACTCTGTATCTCAGAGAAGTGTGTTGTGGACAGAAGGTCAGAAGGTGTAGCCTGTACTATAAGTGGTGAACTTTAAAAGCACACCCATCAAACTATTACATGGTAGATATTTTTTCACGTACCCAAGAGAAACCTCTGATCCGCTGACCTCGCCCTTGCCGAAGCCCCTCGCATCCGCAGAGCAAGAACGGGTGGAAGAGCCTTCTCCTACATCGCGGCCAAGACCTGGAACGAGCTTCCGATCAACATCAGGCACGCCCCCACTCTGCACATCTTCAGGAAGACCCTCAAGACCTGGCTCTTCGACTGACCGGAGTTGCTCCCAAAGCGCCTTGAGACTCTTTCGGGTGAGTAGCGTGCTTCGCAATTCCCTGATTGATTTATTGATATTTTTGACAAAGAACAGTATTTGTGTTACATCTGATATGAAAGCCAAAGTACGCATACAGCTTTAGTTTGTGAACAAAATAACATGTAAATCCAACGTGTTATCTAACAAAAGGACTTCTTGATGCTAGATCACCAAATCTAATGGGAACACAAGTTGGACTATGTCACCATCCATTCCTTTGATGGACTGCCCATTCAAACAATAACAAACAAAGAAAAACACATGAACCTAAAGGATGAAGGAGGCCGACACAGAGCCCACTGGCTCGCTCTGTACTTCCTATTGTACTTTTTTTTAAAGAATTGATAGCATCAGATGTTCCAGACAGCTGAAGCTTTCTGTAGGCAGACGTAAAATGAGGTCGCACCACAAAACCTTATGAATAGCTGCTTTACTAGATAAACATCCTGCTCAGACAACCAGGAACTCAAGAGGCATCAGATGAGGGACACCCAAGTCTAAATGAGAATCTTGGCACCCACGATCTGTAATTTCCAGGACTAAATCTATGTTGCATAAACTTAAACTCCTTGTAAGTGACAGGGTGTCGACAAGTTGCTACACCTCTACTGTCTGCAAATAAGGCTAAGATTGAATCAATCAAAATAGCAGCCTGGCATAACATCATGCAAAATAGAATAAGAGCACACTGCCTCATAATGAATAAGAAATATCAAACCAACAATATCGACAAGATCCCATGCCAGTGATTCTATGTAACTAGCTGTAGAAAAATACTTACATATACCTCAGAAAAAGCAAAATATTTGAAATATATAAAAGCTGCTTTTACAAAAGACCTCATACGACCACATAAAATTGTCAAATTACTGATCATGATAGATACCTTCTAAAGCACTTTCCATCAAAGTGTGATTCCTAACACTTCCTATGATTTTTTTCCATAGTCCCCCGTGAATATAATGCTCTAGTAAGTGAGGGTGCAACAACACTCTATTGTTTCACAAAAACAAAAAAGCGTGTAAAATATAACTGAAACTGCACATACTTATGAGAAACAATGATTAAGAAACAATAAAAATGAACACAGAAGAAAGACCATGCCTGTGACCCACACACACAGCACCAACTGGTGCATCTGAAACACATTATGTCTATCCTGTAATATAAATGAATTATACATCTCAAATAAGTAGCCTAATAAAGTAGCATGTAAAAAATATATCCATAGCCAAGTGTGTTTGTTTCACAGAGGATTAACAGTCATCCACACCAAGGGGCAATTAAGTGCAGTGTATGCTATTGCACTGGAACTGAAATCCAACACTGCTTTGCAAAATATATTTTGCTCCTGACGAAGTTTGCTGTCTAGATAAATAAATAAAAACTTTGTCAAATTATTTGGTCTCACATTGTGATTGGGAAGGCATGATTGCTGCCTAAACACATTGGACGACTGCAGTGTCTGTTGTTGATCTTGCAACACTTCAGGGTGGCCATCCTTGGGTCAGGCTGCTCCAAACTGAAAGACATAGAAAGCTAAATAAGACGGCCATACTATGGTCAGGCTCTCATGTAATTTCATGTGCTGCAGTAAGAAAAAATGATTGCTTTGTATTTAGAATCTATATAGGACATAAAGTAGTGAATGTGAAAAAATGTGATGATATATTGTCGTTTTGAGTTATAAAATGGTCTGTTCCAGAGGCTGCTTGTGCATTGCAATCAAGAATTCCCTAGGAGGCTGAATGATACACCAAATAGTAATAGTATGAGGTGACAGATGAAGCCCACTGTATTTCTTAGAACGCTAATGAAAAAAGCTTTCACAGACAGCTGTGCTGTCAAGCCAGACTTACAAAAAGAGACTTGTGTGAGGTTCACAAATGAATAGATGTAAAAAGGATTGGAGATGCGAATGGACTGAGAGTAATAAAGGCCGACAGTAAATAAATGCAAATAAATGTTCTTATCTTGTGAATTGTGAATTAACTGCTTCATAAAGACGTTTTTGTGCTTGCAATATAACATACTTGACTGGATGGGTTTGGAAGAACTCTAAGGGAGATGGAATGAGAGATACAAGGAGCAGTAAAGAGTAATTAGAACAGTAGGTGTGTTGTATTCCTCTTAGGGTGTCCATACACAGGCTTTCCTGTATCATGTCCTTATATAGGCATAACATCCCAGTCCTTATTTAGGCATTAAACTGTGCACTCCAAATACTGGCATGGTCTCCGACATCCGTCCACCCTAACGTCACAACTAGTTCTTGAAGAACAGACCCTTAGGCTTCGGGAGTTTCCTAGCACAGGACTATTGATTTCTTAAAGGACTCATCTATTATGCATGAACCATTATACTTTAGGGTTCATTCATGACGTCTTCCGCTGTCCGATTCACGTCAATGCTAACATTCTGAGGTACCTCTCAGGTATAAATATACCTTCCTAGCCCTTGTAAACTAGAGGAGACCTCGACTTCAGAGGAGCCCGTTTCCCGGCCTGACGCACTGAGAAGACGCTGTCATCCCTGCACGCAGAGAGTCCAGCTTCCAGTGATCTGACTTCCTCGCGGGGTGTTGGAGTTCGAGTCTGGCAAGAGATTCCTACCTCTCTCATTCTTAAGGTATGGAGCTGACTAGAACCTAGAGGGACTCTTGGCATACTAGGCATACTAGACTTAACATACTCTTAGTATACCATAGTAAGGAATACTTCACCTACTTCATACCTCTCCCTACACCTAGGTTAGGTTAGGAACATTGGGGTAGAACTAGCTAAGAAACGCATCGTATGAGTACTCGCATTTTTAGTCTGTGTTATTTATGTAAATGACTATCTGCTAAAGATCATGCTAGCGCAGTATTATTTATTTCTACTGCTTACGCTGTACATTATTTATCTTGCATACTGTCTTGTGATCGTAACAGCACATTTAACTTACACCAGAAACAAGACTGTTCAATAAATCTTTTATTGAAACGCCCGTCTATTCTTTCTGTGTAACTTTGAGGAAAACTAAGTATGCACGATTGAGCTGAGTGAAATAGTTATCTATTGTTGCTACGACTCTGGGACACGTTCTGATTCTACAGGGAAACAAAGTGGTCATGTTTTACGGCTGCCAGAAACTACTCCCTTCTTGTTTGTCAAGGAGTTTCTAGTGGCCTCTGAGCTAACTGGCAGAAGTAATTAAGTTTAATATACTCGATAGGGACATACTGACCTTAGTCCTATGTCAAACCTATAGGGGATATTATTCCAATGTGCAGAGCCTATTAGGGAAATAGGAGCTACACTACATGGCGCCCAACGTTTGGTAAGGCGGTAATTCAACGTTAGATACTGAGTAACTCAGCCGTGCTTTTTCTCTCAGAGACCCCTACCCATATACTCCAAAAGACGTCTGGAGTGGGCAGGGTTAAGTATCCGCCACGGCTACATAGGGAAGTACCCTATATATTTGCTGTTTGGTTTGCTCAACGTTGAAGGATACAGTGTTCCAAAATATTGTGCACCTTATCTTTGTTTCCTTGAAACTTGTTCTACATTTTTCAAACAACAAAATGCCTGACTCCGACACTGAGACCGGAAACGGTGTAGGTGCGGATCAGCCAGCTGCAACAGCTTATAACATCACAGGTTTTATTGAAACCGAGGAGGGTGTTATAGACATCCCTCAAAACTTAAGAAGAGCCATCACTAGAGTACTTATAAAACACGGCCTACCACCAAGAGGCGGTAGAGCAGTTTTCGTGATAGAGGCACACGAATCCTTTCAGACAGAGGTATTCTATTCATGGGTAATATTTCCTGAATCCAATCCAGTAACACACATGTTTCACTTCTACAAAGAAGATGATCCACCAGAGGAATACATTCCTTTTGAGGATATAGAAATTCCATTAACATACCAGGAGCATCAGCTCTGGTTTAAAGGCGCCCTAAAACATCACAGAAACATTACCAGGCTCGGTCCACTAGGTAGACCAGGAGCAACATGTCCGATTCTAGCCGGCTACACACCTCATCCTGAACTGGATATAATGTCAGATGAGGAACTACTTACTCAACTTACCGAGTTAATAAAAATCTACAGACAATTGGTCCAATATGTCATGCGGACTTTCACAGTCCAACAACCACTGACACTTCCAAATCCAACTCCTCAACAGGGGAATACACTAAAAATTACACCACAGACTCTATACGCAGTCATGGGTAAAATGCCCACAAAACGTGAGCAAATTCCATTCTGGATAGCTCAAAAATTACTCAAATCGAAGCAGTATTTCCAAATACTAGCCCGTATGAGAAACACAGAATCCTAACAATCAGTTTACCGATGGGGATCACACCACAACTGGAAGACTGCACCACTTGGGGCTCAGTCTTTGCTGCCATCTATACTAAAACACATGGCATTCCGTCAATTGCGGTAATACCTGATGTCCTGAAACAAATTCAAAACGAATACGGGGCAGAGCCTGCTCTAAATTTAGGTATGAAATTACTGAAAAATTTCGACCAGGTCTCAACAATAATATTATCTAATATTAAAGGGGAGGCAGCAGCAGTGGCGATCCAGTGGCGATCCACCAAAAATTAAGGGAATTCGATGTTACAGAACATCAAACTGAACTACCCAGAATAATTGAACAATCTTATGCAGAATTAGGCAGAGATAGTTTGGGTGGAAGACCAGTGAAGCCGAAACTATCTGAAAGTCCTGAGAAGGACACAATAAAACAAACTCCTACATCTTCTAAAAAGAAGTGGGAGACTAATAAACAAAATTCAAATGAGAAACGTTCTCAATCTCGAGGTAGGTCTCCTCAAAAGGAGCCCTCTGAAAGGAGGTATAACCTCAGGAATAGGGATAATTGGAGAAAACCTGACAGGTATCAAGATACTGATACACGTTCCTCTCGTCCCTTTCAGATCTCATCACAGACTTCGGAAAGAAGAGGACAGTCAGAACATAGAGAAGAACGCGTGAAATCGAAAGACGACAAACACGCTCCGAAAAATAAAACAAAACCTCAATTCTCCAAAAAGAAAGTAGCAGGTCTAAAGATCAGACATGCCGAGAATACTGAGAACACAACTCAAGAACGGAGAATGGGCTCAGACAATGCTGGACAGTGCAGCAGAAGTCACAATAGATCGCCAGAACCTGAAGGAACTTCTGGAGATAGTGGACTTGAATGAATACATTACAGTTGAAACTGTAGACACCAGGGTTAGTACTCCACAAAAGTTATATGAAATAACACTCCGGATGGAGGGAGACATACCTAGACAGGTGAAAGCACTTTTTTGGGAAAGACTATCAAGGGGCTATGACATACTTCTAGCAGAAAAAGACTGGCCACCACAATTTGTCAGGGAGTGCCCACACGGCGAGGAAATTATTATGCCTGCCTTCTCCAACCATATTCCAATTCACCTAAAATATACATATGCCAGGAAATGGGCAGTAGCCCAGGCCCCAGCATTATATAAAAATCATGTAGGATGGGATGAGGACTCACCTCACCATAAAATACATCTGAAACATGAACCAACTGCACAAAGGCAGTATCCAATAAAGCAAGAAGCTAAAAAACAGGTAAGGGAGATCCTAGATCAACTTGAATACCAAGGGGTGATTGAAGCATGCACCTCCTCAATGAACAATCCTTTATTTCCTGTCTCCAAACCAGACAATACATATGTCTAGTTTTGGATTACAGACACCTAAACACTTTTTCTAAAACCTTTGCAGTGCAAAATGCACATAGCACAGCATTAATGAATAACATTGTGCGTAAAAAATACAAAACCACATTAGACATCTCAAATGGTTTCTTTTGTCAAAACATAGCACCTGAAAGCAGGTACTTAACAGCATTCTCCATAATGGGGACCCAGCGTCACTTTTGTCGACTGATCTGTGACCCAACCTTTTTAGATAGCCAATCCAGGTTTGTTCACAATAATTTAGCAATGGGGCCTTATTACGATTAGTCAGAGGTCCCACCCTCCATATTATGATGCAACCGCCGTGTAGGCAGTCAGAAACATCCCTTTTTCTATTGCGGCTTGTGCTGCAGCATGGAGAAAGGGCCGCAGCACAGGCTGCAATAGAAAAAGGGATGTTTTTAAGCAGCCTTGAGCCAGGCACCATGTGGTGCCTGGCACACAGTGCATGGATGCTTGGGGGGTGCACCGCATGTGCTCCCCTGTCCACATAGCGGAGGCCTACGGCATGGGGGCCCTGCTAGGGACCCCCAAAGGTCACTTTCTGACAGCCTTTTCATGGTTGTCGGACAACAATGAAAAGGCTGTCAGAAACTGACATCCTAATCCCTACCACGGTGCCTCAGCAGGCACCGCCTCCTTTGTAGGGATTAGGCTCCGACGGCCACCCCGGCAGGCTCCTTGAGCCTGTCGGAGGCGGTGGTCTTTCCACCCACCTGCTGCACTCAGACCAGCAGTATCATAATCCGGCAGTCATACCACTGCCCTAGATGTTGGGCGGATGGCCACCGACAGCCTTTCGATGGCGGTCTGCCTGACTTCGTAATCTGGCCCATGGTTAGATTGAATAATTGCAGTGTAGAAATCACCTAAATTCTCAGAGGGCACAAAGGCTAATGCAGATAGTTTTTTAAGTTCAAATTGTAATTGACTATCTCTCATGTAGTCCCCTTCAAAGGATGTTTTTTGTAGTTTATGTAAAATTGCCTGCGAAAAATGGAAAAAAATATCCTTGAATTTGGATACCAGGGTACAGTTTGTTTATCTTTGAAATCATAGCCAATTCAAAATTGATTATTATTTTTTGCAGGACTTTTGCACATGGTTTGTGACTTTATTACAGATATAAATTCTAAGTAAGTAGAGGATTCCTTGTCAGGGAGTAAATCATAGATCAGTAATATTGTGTTGTGCTTAATGGAAGCATGAATAGTGTATATTTGGTTGAATGTTTATGCTGTTGTTTTGACCGTCCTATCCATCATCCAAGTACCACAAATTTCTAGGTTGTGTACAGTTCCAAATGTTAGTATTTTATTGAGAGAGCTGTCATTATCATAGATAAAGGAGGATTAATGCGTGTAAGTCTCTTTTAGATCTGGAGGTATTAGCATGTAGCTAAAAGCTTTAGGTTTGGAGGGTACATATTTAAACACCACTCTATTTACCATTCTTTTAACATTAGGAATGGTTGGCCACATGTGATGGAATGTTTATTGATACCTCTCTTAGAATTGAACCAGATGACTCACTAGAGGTGCTAGCTAATGATTCTGCTGGACAGTGTTCCTTATCACTAAATCTGTTGCTGAGTCAGAGGGATTATGTTCTGTATTTTTTTCAAAACGATCCCCAACTGTAATTGCTCTGCTTCCACAAGAGGTAGAGTAGTGATTAACACCACTCCAGTGAATCCTCTGTTCAGTATTCCTATCCTTCGAATAAGCATACCAATTGTGTTTCAGAAGCATGTTGCCTCTATTTGACAAAACATATGCTATCAAAAGCATGTTCTCTATTGTTCTGTCATATTGACTCTACTAGAGAGATTAGAAAACAAATTGAGATTTTAAGATTAAAAAAACTGTTTTATAATGGTCCTTTGATACCTGAAAATTTGAGGAAAATGTTTAGGTTAAATTTCAATTGTATTTCTGAAAAAACGATTGCTAATTGGTGAAAGAAATAGTTTATATATCTTCCTTGATAGCAGGAAATTTAAATAAACTATTTGGGTTAATTTTTTATTGAAAATCTGCAAAACAAATGCTATTTGATGGGAAAAAAAGGATTGTTTTACCTTATTTGTTGATTTTTTTGTTGTATTAACCAAGTCAGTTGGTTATCTGTTCTGATTATAAGTTTGTCTTTGCAAAATTTGTATAAATATCATATGTGGCTTTAGTGGTTGAAGACACTCCTTCTGGTGATTTGGATTTGTGGTTGGTCTTGGTTTTCTGTTTGTTTCAGTGGTTATTTAGAGTCGAATTTTCAGAGAACAAAAAAAAACCATTGTGATTGTTTTATTGGGAATGTTTAATGAAGCCTAAAACATTAACATGCTAATTTGCCTGTAGGAAGAGAAAATTTAAAAAATGAATAAAATAATTTTGATTTTACACTTTAACTTTATCAAATGATATTTACTGTTAAATCTTTAAAAATCTAAAAGCATGAGGGCCTGATTACGATGGTGGTCAATTGGACCACCAACTGCCATCGTATTGGGTAGGTTCATCCGACAATGACTCAGCGGTTCCACCTGCCCTATTAGGATAGGACCACCGTGCAGGTGGTCATAAAAGGCTTTTTTCTACTTTGGCTTGGGCTGTGGCCCAGGAAAAGGGCTGCAACACAAGCCGCAGTAGAAAAAGGTACTTTGTGCAGATCAATGCACTGTGTGCCAGGCACTATGTGGTGCCTGGCACACGGTGCATGGATGTGTGTGGGGGCGCGAGATGTGTGCCCTACTTGGGGCACCCAAAGTCCATTTCCATCTGCCTTTTCATAGCGGTGTGGCCCCCACAAAAAGGCAGTTGGAAAGGGACATCCTAATCCCTACAGCGATGCCTGAGCAGGCACCACCTCCATTGTAGGGATAGGAGTCCAACCGTCACCCCTACGGGATATTGGATCCTGTCAGAGGCAGCAGTCTTCCCCCAACCTCTGCACTCCGACCGCAGGTATTGCAATCCGAGGGTCAGGCCGATGGCCTGGATGTCCGGCAGACCGCCACCAACTGTCTGTCTGTGGCGGTCCACCCGCCATCGTACTCAGGCCCTAAGTTTTGAGTTTTTCACTTAGGTTTGGATATTTAACATTTACCTGATGTTACAAAAGGTTTTCCGTTGTTGTGCTATTTTTTATCACTGTTGAAAGAGTCACCTAACATTAATAATGATATAACAAAAGAAAATAAAGTGCACTAAACAAGTATTTTCTATGCACAATGTATTTGGCTAGTATAAGTAAGAAAATTGGCATAAATCATTAAAAATAATATACAAGAAAAACAGTATTACCTTGTAAAATATATTTCATGTGTTATCTATAGAACACTCTTGCTAAGCTGTTGATTAGATTTTTGGAATTTCCTCGCATTTCTTTTAAATTGAATACAAGTCCTTGAATAAAATAAAACATTACAATAGAAAATAAATTTTTAACAAATATGTAAATGCTTATTTTTATGTTAGCGATTTGATTATTGTAGGCTTACATTTTTAGTCAGGCAGATGGCAGTGTTTCAGGAGTTCACTGTAGAACGTCTGTTTACTCCACAGCCAGTCACAGGACTGTACACAAAAGAGTAGACTGCCAAACTTTTTATTTGTGTTTATTGTCTTAATCTTAATTTAAAACTAAACCTGATCTTGAATCCACGTTTTAAATAAAAACATTCAATGACAAAACCATATTTAGTTAAAAAAAATTAGATATAAGTGATGAGCTTTGAATGAAACATCATTTTAGTCCACCGTTTTGGTGTGGGCATAATCTTTTTAAAACGTCAGTTACATTTTTTGTGTAGTGATGTAAAAAAACACATGCAAAAGATAATTTATGGTCATATGCACATGCAAACAAAAACACAGAGTAAAGCATATTTTGTGGTGTAAAGGCTGGCACCGTAATGGCACTAGTCATTACATTCAATGTTACTGCCGAATACAAACCACAGAGTAAAAACAACGTGGAGAAAAGGCATGCAGAGTAAAGTTTGATATCATCCAGGCTCCAACATCTGATTCCATCTTTACAACTTTGCCTATATTATTAAGCACTCTCAGACGATCATAAAAAGTCCCCCCCACAGTCTCTCCTATCATGTCAGTACTTTCTGCCAAACAGACCCTATTGCTCCTTTATGGACTTATTACATTGCCTACTCACCTGGCCCACTGGTAGGTGTATGCAGTGTCTCTTGCTTTTAGAGAAATATTTCTGCTGCCGCAATTGACTTTACATCTAAAGGTTGGAATTCTACTTACTTTGTCAGGATAATGTACCGTAGCATTTTTTGGTTGCCAGGTTTCAATAAAAAAGTGCTTCAAGTGGGACTTTAAAGACAGTATTGTGAGGTGAACTGGGAAGTGCTGTGGTTATACAATCCCCTTGAGTTAAGTATGGAAGGGAGTCTTTGTCCGCTTTGGACCTAGCATCTTAAGGATTTTGGGATCCTTGGAAAGACATATTTTGGAGCCCGTGATTGGAGCGACTGTAAACATGTTATGCATTTTCAGTTAATTCATGTCCTCATTATGCTGAGCAATATTGCTGTGTATATTAAACTTTCAGAAATGGGGCACATAAAAACAGCTGAAGCTGTGCACCACCTGCCAGCCAGGTAGTACCAAAGGAAAACTTTAAAAAGCATTGTCACAGCCATATCTTTTGGCGCTTATATGTTGATTTTTCAAGTTCTCATGTCGGCCAAGACCTTGAGGCTTAGCAAAATTATATATATAACAAACATACTTAGAGGGGCATTCAGCCAGCCCTCTTCATCAACCTGTCAGTTGTTGTGTCTATAGCATACAGCAAGGGGAAAAGGGTCAGCCAGCTTCAGCCATTGGTTAGCTTCACTGTGAGTAATGGCTTTCTGCTTTTTCACAAAGAGCACATCCGCATACAAAACAGATCCCTTTAGTGCCAGGGAATGATCTGCCCACACTATGCTGCCCTACACAGAACGCCCCAATTACATAGCTGATGGAAGAAGGGATCCTTTACACAGCATCGGTATAGGTGATTTGAAGTAGTGTTCATTCAGATAGTAGTATTGGGGGTCCCTCGATGCAGTTCTAGAAATTCTCTTGTTTGATTTCAAAAGAAGCAAAAGTGTTGGAGACCACTTGGTTTGTACCCATAGTTTTTCCATTTCCCCTAGTTCGCAGATAACACAACTCCATTCTTGGGCCACTACAAGTGTGGCACCTGCAGTCTCTGCCCTAATACATTCAATACTATGGTTTTTGATCATGGCGAAATTCACTCTTCATTTAATGTCACAAAAACCGTCACTCTTCCAATGTAAACTATGCTATCTAGTGTCCATGTGGGAAAATCTACGTTGGAAACATTACACAACTCATCTGATGCAAAATTCCACAACATAAAAATAGGATACAATGAGGCTCTGAAAATGCACTTCTTTCTAGAAGAGCACTATCAACAAGTGAGACACACAGAACAGGTCATCGGGTGGCAAGTAATCAAATAGGTATCACTGAATCTACATGGGAAGACATCCATAAGACATTAATAGTACTTGAATGCCGTTGGATTGACTATCTGGACTCTGTGAAACATAGATTAAACATGCTGGAAGAGACTCTTCAAACGTTGTCTATCTATGTAAATTAACTCAGAAGTGTTGTGTGAGGTTTTCGTACATGTTATATACTCTTTTCTTTTTATCGGATTTTATCCCTTACCAATCTATTTATTTTTATTTACATTTCCTTGTATGTACACTATATTTATCTACCGTTTTTTAAGTGCTGTTTCTTCCGCTTCACTAACATCTATTAATAATGCATGATTTTCAACTTTGGGGTAGATTCCGATCTCGTTTGGAAGGGCTCCGAATCAGATTCGGCTTTGCCCAAACCGATCCGGAGCCCTTGTTCCTGACCGATTTGTTCCCTGTTCCGAACAACCAAGTATGATGCCTGGAAGCCCTTAGCGCTGACCGAACTGTTTCCGAAAGGCATCCGGAGTGATCGAGCCTTTACGAAGCCGATTCTTACAGCTCTATGGACTTGGTTTCCAAGCGAGCAAGTACGATGAACGATTGGGACAGCCTTTCCTAATCGGTTTGCCCAGAACGAAAAGGCTGCCGGAATCGGTCTTTGGGGGCCCGTAGCAGGCCCCCTTCACCCGGGTCCCTCTGAATCAGACCTGTGGGGGTACTCATGGGTCCCCTCTTCCCAACCATGCACAGTGTGGCAGGTACCATGGGGTGCCCGCCACAGGGTGCAAGGTTTTCCCCAACCACCCCTTTCTACAATGGTAGCCTGTGTTCATGTTCGGTACACAGGCTCCCATTAAACTCAATGGGAGTCCGACCGAATCGTATCCAGATGCATCGTACTTGTTCGGTCGGACTCCCCCAATCCGAATCGTCCGGAAAGCATTCCGGAACCGAGTCGTTCGGTATGCTTTCAGAACGAGATCGGACTCGGCCCCTTTGTCTTTTCTATCTGTGCCTTGGTTGACCTCAATGCCCCCCATTCTGTGGGTTTTATGCAAAACCCCATGCATCACATTTGTTTCCCTAAAACACTCCCAAGGCCTTCAGACTCCCTAAGATTTAAGTGATTGCATGCACTATGGCTCATATGTCTTGAATATCCTTGATTTCTACTGCTCAGTGGCGACTTACGTTGTCCACAGTTTCTGCTTTTATGTGGCTCACATACAACTGACCCGACGTGCTCACAACTGGCTGGCCATTTTTACTTCATGTACATCTATGCTTCATATTATCACAAATTTCTTTTGTACTACCTGTTTTCCACCAATCAGCTTCATGGTTGTCTCACACATGATTGTTGCTCAGTACATGGCATTATTCATCGATTGCCCATTATTATTACCTCATTGTTTGATTTTTTTGCTTTTTATTTTTGGAGGAGTTGGTTTCCTCAATCTATTGCTAAACTGATTGCCTCTAGTTTCCCTTTCGAACACTACTCCCATATGAAAGTCCACCTCATCTCTTCCCCCACTGTGGTTCCTTTTGTTCTTCTAAGTTACTTCTCTGATTGTCTTTAAACACTGTCCCAGTGATGGCCTGAATGTTGATCTTCATATAAAATATAGTCTGTCCAAATACAGATATCAAATCTTGATTGGAGTTGCTTAAACTACTATATGTGACATTATATTTCACTCCTTGTACAGCCTATTGTCTGCTGGATTGGATCTGCCTTTGTTTCTGCACCGTTGCTTTTCACTAAAGCACTTCATTGTTGCATTGCATTGTGTGTGTTACTATGAATCACAACTAAAGATGGAAATGAATTACTGTAATTAAATGTTTGGTGTATTTCTCTTTCTGGATACCTCTCTATGTTCTAATCTGGTAACTTTCCCTTTATGTCTGTTTTTAATTTCAAGCATTATAGTGAACAGTTTGTTGAGCCACCTCATTTGACTTTTTTTTAAAGTACCCCCCTAAAAGACCATTTTCCTTTCCAGAATGATTCACTTTATTCATTGTTGCATACATTATTACATAGACTTAATCAGTGAAGAATTAGGTCCATCATGATTAAGTTACAGACAAGGCTTCTGCTGACTTCAGAAACTATAGGTTTTGATGGTTGGCTTGTATGTTTACCGGATCTCCAGCATCTATGAAATAGTTAAGCCATTCCTAGAAAGATTTTTGATAGTTAATAACTTTCAGTTAGTCATTGAATTTTCATGGAAGCATCTGCTTCCACTTAGAATGGAAGTCTTGTGTCTAGGTGCTTCCTAAAAGGTGTGTATTAAACAAGTCCTTGAACAGTTAGAAAACATGTTCTGTTCCTACAGACTACTCAAAGACTACAACTATAATAAAAAGTTAAGTGATACGCTTGATAACAGTAGAGGTCCGGTATATAAACTGTTGATAAAAGCTGGCAGAAAAAGCTTTGGGCATGTTTCAGTGTAGACTAGTAGGGCCTTGCACTATCACAGCCATCTTACATGCCTTCACATGGATTTGTGATGATGTAGCCCATGAATTAAACTGTTGTTGTCTGAAAATGGCATTATTTGACTTGGCAAGGAGGCTGTGTGTTTGTAGCTGTTGTATGATTGCCCAGCCATGTTTCACATGATCTTCCTCTGTCTGGGACTATATTAGGATATTGGCAATGCAGACTATACAACATACTTCCAAATATTTCTGAAGGAATCATCTTTCTGATGATCGAATAGCACCTGGAGTGCTGCCAAGTCTGAAGGGCATAATCATAGTATTCATACAATGCAAACTTTGTTCATAAAGCTATCTTCAATTTATTTTACTCTTGGACTCACATGATGCTATGCTCTATGGAGGCCCTCCTTATCTGTTCTAAAAAGACAAGTATGAAGGACAAAAGGTAACAATTACTGAATACCACTTGGCTTTTGGTCTTGTAATCAATACAGGCTTGCATGTCCCTTTCCTTCTTCAGCATGAAGAAGAGAGATGCAGGGTCAGAGAATTTGAGTCCTGAATAAAGTCATTGAGATATTCTCAGCCAGGTATTTCAATTTGTGTTCATTTCCAGGATCTCTCAGGGTATAGATCTTGCTACAAATAATGATGGCCTGGATGATAATAATTTTAACACCCACATTCCTGATGCAGGAAAACAACACTGGTCTTCCAAGAATACTTCTGTGATCTTCACACTACAAAGGCACAGCTTTTAAATACCCTTTGAGATGCTTGGAAGACATACAAGCCAACCATGAGGAACACACAAATCTGAGTTCATTTCGACCCCATTGGCCTTCCAAACCACTAAAGGCCAATGAAAGCGGAGCCACGTATGCTGAATTATTGCTCAAGAGTGAGATCAAACATGACCCTTCTGCGTTTCCTTGAAAACACAATATATGGAGCATACTCATTCAGTATTTAAGTGTCCCAGAAGACAAAGCAGTTTTTTTCACTGCATAATGAGCTCACTAACTGTACACTAATGTAATTTCCCATAGCCACAAATTCTAAAAAGCTACTCACCGTTATTGTTTTGGTGTTCAGAAAAAGCTGTTTAATCAGAACAACAATGACTTCATTCGTGAGAGGACTAGAGGAGACTGACTCGTGATCTTTGCCTAATAACAAAGTCTCAGTATCTGTTAAATTGCTAGCTATCTGACAGCTATGTCTCCTGGGTGGTGTCCACCTAAGTTTGAGTCATCGATATGGAGTGCCTTTTTGTGCAAGGTACAATCTTCCATAAATTCACCTGCCTTTCCACAATGCAGACACAGGTTTGTTTGACAACTTCTCCCTTTTTGTCTTCAAAGTAGAGATCTTAATTTACCGTAATTGCATGGTCTAATTGCTGCTTTCCTTTGTCTTGACTGGATCTCTAGAACTCATGAGGTGTGCATTTCCCTTTTATCCGTATTACCTTTTCTCATATTAAACTGAACCATCGATCAACTCAAGCAGGGAAAAATAAATGAATCTCTTCATTGATGCAGCATAACAATAACACATCCCGGAGCTTCTAACAGCTTCCATCTTATCAACTGTAATTATAAAACAAAATGGCAACTCCAGAAATATAAGATATCAGTTGCACAACTATGAAATAGCAGCAGACCTGTATTCAACTTCTATTCTCATGGAAGTTAGGATCACAGTTCCAAAAAATGAAGATAATGGCAAACTAACCTTAGTTTGTGATCTAACCTGGGATCGACCAGTGTTGAAGGGATGTTTCCACTTTTTGAGTTCACTAGAATGTCTGTAATTCCTATAGATTTTGATAGTGGTTATGATGTCTTTGAAAATGCAGATGATCCTGTTTATTTGTGGGTACCTTGATTGTTGTGCCTCTCAGGAGTCAGACCTCTGAATGGCATTTTGCAAGTGTGAGGCTCCCAAAGACGTTGTGTCTGTTCGAGGGGCAAATTTCATGTTGGTTTATATAAAAATAATTAATGGTGAATGTGGAGTTACCTACAGGATTCACCCCTTTTCACCCTTATGCCAATGGGCTCGTTGTAAGATTAAGTAAGAAGCAGAAAGGCATGGTAAGTGGCCTGAAACAAAATCCAAACAAAAAGTGAGTTACCACCTTTCCTTTTCTTCTGTTTGCCTACAAGAAAGGGAGCGGTTTTTAGTCCCTCTGTGCTTCTTTATGTGCACCAAGTGATAGGTCTCCTTTGCCTTCTGAAGCATGGGAAGTGAATTCCTCATGGCCTTTCTTGACATTGTGGATTATGTGCTAATTCTCTAGTGTCATTACATGAAAAAAGCAACCAATTTTCTTAAAGCCAGTCAGGACCTGCTTAAATAATGGCACCATTAGAAAACTACCTTGATGGAGTGCAAACCTGGACAGAGGTTTAGGTTGTTGAACCTGTGAACTCCAGGGTCATTACTGATTTGAGAACTGGTTCATGCACAGCACCATAGAATATCTCTGATGAACATTACATCGGAGACCTTAAATCTCACAGACAACACTGTGGGGTGTTCTATGTCAAAAGGAGGAATCTCCATTGACATGATGTTCCCTTTTACGGCAGCCAAGGATGGAGAGAATGAAAGTGATCCCCTGCCCAATTTGTTGCACTTAAAGGAAAGAGGTGACTTCCCATTTGATATCAGAGCAGCTAAGGGATTATCAGATATCGTTACAGCAGTACTCTAACCAGTTATCTTAGACCCCCTCCCAAGGAATATAAAATCGGTGTGGTTTAACACTGACCCTGGGCACAGCATGCCTGTAGAAAGTAAGTCAAGTAAGGTAGGGAACAGCTTCAAACATAAGCCAGCCAAGATCAATGGGCCTGATTACGAGTTTGGCACAGTTGCGCCAGCTCTTAACCGGCCCAGCTGCGCCAAACCTGCACAAGGACCGCCTGGCGTATTGAGAGTTGAACTTGTGTACGGTGGACGGTCCTTCGCCTTTCACTTGGCATTGCCTGAAAAACAGGCAACGCATTGAGAACTGCAAAAAAGTTCCAGAACGGCATGGACGGTGACGTCCATGCCGTGCTGGAACTTTGGGGGTATACAGACATGGGGGCACATGTTGTGCCCCGCTGAATGTATACCCATGGTGGGGGGGGCATGGGGGCCCTGTAAGGTGCCCTTTGTTCCTCCACCGCCAGCCTTTACATGGGGGGCTCCTGCCATGAAATGGCTGGTGGAACTTGTAAAATGCTCAGCGGGACTGCGCCAGCTCCGCTGAGCATACTACATTGTGGGGCATCACTGCCATTGCCAGGGAACGACTGTTCCCTGGCGCAGCCAACGGTCCTCCACCTTCAACGACTTTGCCACTGCTATCCAGCATGGCTGCCTGCCACACCAGACTCGCAACTGAGGGTCTGGTCGTTTCTAATTAATAATCTTGCATCTTTACTCAATGTAAGCGGATATCACTCTATCTCTTGCCCCTGCACCTCCGCCTTATAACTTGGAACTCATGGGCTCCTTGCCTTTCTTACAGGACCACATTCCGGCGACTACGGCCGTTTCCACCGACCCAGTGGACTCGCCTCTTCTGGCACTTTCTCCCTTATAGACAGCATTTGTGATGTGCCCCACACACGGTAAGCAACCCGTGGCGATTACCTCCCACATTAGGCACTTCATACCTGTGTCACCAACCATCGTCGGCACCACCAGCATGCTCAGCCCCGCATAACTCATGCTCTGTCTACCGGCCAGGCCTCCACAGCCCACAATTCTTGCCGGTTAGCAGTTCTCCTGTCACAGCTACATCAGCTACCACTCGCCTTCTCTTTATCCACTCCACCTCTTTTTCAGGCCGTGCATCACGTTATGCTTGTTTATTATATTCTAAACTTGACACCTGACACACAACTTCGCTGTTTGGAATACAGACCTTTTGGTCATCACCAGCACTATGTTGTTCGTATATTCATAGAACTCCTGACCTTCTTACTGTTTTTCTTCCCGTTTTTCCCCATTTTTCCTCTATTGTTTTACAGGCAAATCTCCCTCAGGCATGTAATACAATGTCCTGATGATGATCCCAGTATTTTCCTAACGGGATCGAAACGTCGTCGACTAATAGTACACCGCAAACCCTTTCCATTTTGTTATTTAAGTGTAACGGTGTCATTGTTCATTTTGGCTTGTTATATCTCATGTATAGTTCACAAGCTTACTCCCCTGCCTGAGTTTTTGTTTATGTTATATGTTGTATGGTTTGCGTTGGACGCAGGACTGTGTCCCACTTTATTTTGTGTTTCAAACTGAAAGCATCATTAAATAACCCTGTCCGGCTGGACAGCTTTAATATAGTACTGATTCTGAGTCTATATTTACTCAGTTCCTATATATTCTCCCTGTCAGGGACAATTGTGTTTGCAACTTACTAATACCCAAGGTTCCTGACCATTACAATTGGATCCCCTTGTCCTTATTAACATATTCAGAGGGAGACATTTTATGTAATTTGGGCTATGAAGATATCTGGACAAAGAAGGGTAAATCTTGAGGGCAGTGCTGGTGACTGACAAGACAATTTGTAAATATTTTGATTTCCTGAGGGATGGGTAATAGTGAGCTACCGTGGAGGGTAGTTACAAAAAGGGTATGACCCAGATAAAGCTAATGGGACCTGGGTGATTAGCAGTACAGGAGATAGACGGTCCCAGTGGGTCAATTTTTAAAAAGAAACACAAATATTAATGCAACAGCATCCATTAAATTACTTGCACTATGAAATTCTGCTCAATATTATTTATTCATATTGAACATCAATCTGAATGCTCAAAATCCAGCAAAACATCTGGAACATATGTACACAAAAGTGCCCCGAATGTGTAGAAGGGAAAAGGGAAGGACTCGTGTGCAAAGTGAGGGTTAAATAAGGGCGGAAAGGGAGTGACAGTATATACATCAACAATATTATTCACAGAGAAAAAGTTTGTCATACATGACAATTATATACAAACAGATTAATTAATAGCCATTATGTCACTGAAAAGGCACAATGAAAAAGCACTGTTGCCCACACTGGCATATATAAAACAAAATGTCGACGTTTCGACCCCAGACAGACGTAGGTGACCTTGATCCTTACAGTGGGGTCTTCCTCAGGACTGAAAAAGGGGCACCTGAGAATTTAATAGAGGAAAATACTTAGAACTTATTATGATTTATATTGCAAGCTCTAGATGTAGAAGGGAAACTAAATTACAGTGAACCACCATTGGCTGGGTGGTTGGAATGATAGTAGTGGGCCCGTGGGCTCCTGGGTCAGAGAACGGACAGATGGCAACCTAAAAAGAGGGGAGGGTTGAACGCCATCAATTATATGTAAAAGGATTCAATTTAAGGATTGATATGATGTATGCAAGGCATATCGCAGTATCATTAAGGACTTACTTAATAGGTAATTTCACATTTCAATAATGTTCCTTTCAAATCATTTGAAAGGAACATTATTGAAATGTGAAATTTTTAGGTTGCCATCTGTCCATTCTCTGACACAGGAGCCCACGGGCCCACTACTATCATTCCAACCACCCAGCCAATGGTGGTTCACTGTAATTTAGTTTCCTTCTACATCTAGAGCTTGCAATATAAATCATAATAAGTTCTAAGTATTTTCCTCTATTAAATTCTCAGACGCCCCTTTTTCAGTCCTGAGGAAGACCCCACTGTAAGGATCAAGGTCACCTTCGTCTGTCTGGGGTCGAAACGTCAACATTGTGTTGTATATATGCCAGTGTGGGCAACAGTGCTTTTTCATTGTGCCTTTTCAGTGACATAATGGCTATTAATTAATCTGTTTGTATATAATTGTCATGTATGACAAACTTTTTCTCTGTGAATAATATTGTTGATGTATATACTGTCACTCCCTTTCCACCCTTATTTAACCCTCATTTTGCACATTAGTCCTTCCCTTTTCCCTTCTACACATTCGGGGCACTTTTGTGTACATATGTTCCAGATGTTTTGCTGGATTTTGAGCATTCGGATTGATGTTCAATATGAATAAATAATATTGAGCAGAATTTCATAGTGCAAGTAATTTAATGGATGCTGTTGCATTAATATCTGTGTTTCTTTTTTAAAAAATTGTCCCACTGGAACCGTCTATCTCCTGTACCGTGGGAGAGTGGCAGGGTTATCGCTTAGATAATCTGCATGTTAGTGGTACACGCGGTTTGCGGTGGTCGGGGATGGTGTTAACTTCAAAGTCTATGAGGTAATGTGTCCCAGAGACAAGAAACAAAACAGTATTTCAAAATACTGTCATTAATAAAGTACTGATTCAGAAAGGGAGTTCCAGATCAGAAATTTATGAAAAATCCTGAAGGCTTATTAAGGTTTAAAGTGCAGTACAGAAAAATGTAAATACAGTATCAACCTCATTCAATCACAGTAAGTACATATAAGTCAATTGCCACACAGGAACATAAATAATGCAATAATTACCAAAAATCAGGCAAATAGGCCAAGTATCAAATGTGCAACAAATCAATAGAGAATCGGATAGCATTCCTCGATGCTTTGGAAAGAGTCTGGCTCAACTCCAAATTTAAGGATTTGAATAGCCATTTACAGCAAAGGAAATCATTGAAACTGCACAATCAGCATGGTACGAGTATTATTACAATGAATCACAATTCATATTTTAAAAATGTCACATAACCCTACCATCTAACACACTACATTAATATTAATTAACCCTTTCGGACCTAATGCCATCTGCAGGTGTCAAAACAAACTAGTTACATAAACAACAGAAAACAATTGTGAATTAATGCAATGAAGTATGCTAGCAGGAAGACCCTTAAAAGTAAAAACAGGCTTTTTTCTAGTGAGTTCTTCAAGAATAATATATCATACAAAATCAACAGTACATATGTTGCAGCATGTGTTTATCAAGTAGAAAATATAGACACAGAATAAACATCATAATTTAGCAGTCAGTTTAACAAAGATGGAGACGAGACCTAACTGAGACTTAGTTAGCATAAGCCAGAAAACCAACACTAAAATACTTCATAATGATTTTGCATCAATTGCAATACCTCTAGGTCAATGCATATTTGTGAATGCGATATATAGAATGAAAAGTATTCATGCACAAATACAGTTTAATCTGTAAAACGCCCACACTTAGCATACAATTGTAGTTGGGTAATTGTGAACCAATGGATTGTTTTTTTTCTTGGGGTTCTGTGTGACATCACAGACAAATGTGATGTCACTCAGACCCCCCTCAGTGAATCCCCATTATTCACACTTGTCCATAAATGGTTGCATATATTTAAGCTCTTGTCTCCCAGCTTTACTGTAGTTCAGGGTTGTCAAACATATGTCCAGGAGGGAAAGATCCATGCCAGATTGTTTCATATTCACACAAGATATCTTTACATACAGTGAATAATTTACTAAGTCGAAGCCCGGGCCGGGGAAGGCACAGCCGGACCCGATGGGGGCCTGGGACAAACGCCACACGGAGGCTGGAAGCCCTCCACCCCCTGTCGCGAAGCCCGCGAAAAGGGGGGCGACAAGGATTGGTCGTCCCCAAGTAGCTGACTGCCTCCCCCAATCAGGGGAAGGGTTGGTAAGCAGCGGGGGGGGTTAAATAGGGCACTGGATCCTAAGCAAATCACTCCCCCCCCTCTTCCAGGAGAAGCGGAAACCTACCTGTGGAAGAAGAAGACGACGACGGGAGCCGTACAACTCGCCCTGGAAGTGTGGACCAGCGGAGTGCGGCGGCGAAGGCCAAAGGTGGATTCCTGCACCCTCGAGGACCAATGGAGTGCGGCGCCGGAAGGGCTGAGGCTGACCCCTTCCATTCAACAGCAAGGGCAGAGGAGCGGAGCATGGCGTCGCCGGGAACCAGTGGAAGCCAGTGGTGACCGGTCTTGCAACAAGCGTGGTGTGAGGAGCAGCCCGGCATCAGCGGACTGAACTGGCGGGGGTGGCGTTCGGGAGCCTGGGTCGAGCTCCACCACCGTTGCTGACTTTGACCAGGAGCAGCACCTCGGGCAGTGCAGCAAGGGCAGTGGCCGTGAACCCGGAAGGGGCAGCTGGGCGGGTCCACCCGGTGATTGCAGCAGGGAAGGCGCGAAGCAGGAAAGCGGGAGCCTGCTCGAGAGGCCGCCTCCCCCCTTGCAAGTTTTGTGTTAAAGAAAGCGGGGCTGGTGGTGAGGAAGTGGGCAAACGGCCCCAATCACATTGGGTCAAGGATTTGTTTTGTGAAAGGACAGAGGGCAATTTTTAAAGACTGGAGCTACAGAAGGGCACAGCAGCTGATTGTGGGGGCAAAACAAAGTTCAGGGAACACACACCAGGACCGGCAGCCACCAGCCCCCACCCCTCTCCTCTTCAGTGAAGGTGTTAAGGGGAAAAGAGCAACAAAAAAAGCAAAGAACGGGAGAACACCCAATTTTGAGTGGACAAAGGAAACAAAAGGAGTAAAGGAAACACGCAGCTTTGTTGAACTTGAGAGGAGGAGGCCCTCAACAAACAACATGGCAGGGAAGCGCGGCACAGTGGGGAGGGAGACCCGGATGCCGGCACACTTCAGGGACTCACAAGGAGGCACGGAGGCCCCTCAGAAAGCACAGAAGAGGCCGAGAACGGATGCAGGACCCGACCTAGACGCGGACCTGCAAGCGATGCTGGATAAAGCCAGGGCGTTGGTAGCCCTGAAGGGGAGGTGCTGGATGGACCAGCACATCGGGGAGGGCCCCCGCAGGAAGGGAAAGAAGCCAAGGCAGACAAGCCCTCCGGCGCCAACCCCACGCAGCCAAGAGTGGGGGGGTCTGCAGCCAGAACGGCGGCCCCCAAGAAGACGGCCAAGGCAGGAGGAAACGGTGCTACTGGCGGAAGGGAGACGGGCACCGGGGGCAAGAGCAGAGCCTGGGCCAAAGAGAGAGGGGCGCCCACCCCTGAGGTGCTGACCAACTCGGACTCCGAGGAGAACAGCGGCGACGAGGGGTCTGTGGCCAGCACAGTGGCCCCTCGGGAATGACAAGCAAGGCGGGACAGCGCAGCAGGCAACGACACGGGTAAGCACCATACAAAGAGCGCAAGGGGAAGGCGTAAAAGGGGGCAATGCAATGGTGCGGCGAGTGAGGGACCCGGGCAAATGGCAAATTGGGGAGCACAACTAGGGATTAACAACCTAGCAATGCGGGGGTCATGGCCTATCCAGCCACCATGGCTGGCAGGGCACGCAAGGGACCAGCAAGGATTTCAAGGCGAAGCTTGGGGTCAGGGCCCGGCTCACCCGGCAGCATGGGTGCCCTGGCGGCAATGGCCTGGGGCGGGATCCCCCTTTGGGGTGGGCCCACAGTGGAACACTGAGAATAGTGGGGGGAACCAGGAGCCAGAGCGAAGAAAGCTAAGGACCCGAAAGGGACCAAGGGCATAGGACAGGAGATTCCCCACCAAGAAAAGCAGGACGGGCGGCAAGGACCGCAGACCTTACACGGGGGGCAGCTCCGGAGGGCAGTACCAGAAAGAGCGGAGCGGGAGAGGGCCCGGACCCAAAGGGGAAACCGGTCAGCGAATACCTACGCCCCTCCCCAGGAGACCCCCCACAACCACAAAACTCTTGGGGCTGGCCAACCTCATCCCACTAACGGTAAAAGAAAGGATATAGAGGAAAGAATATGTAGATATTTTCACACTATTAGAGGTGCGCCAGGCAAACTTGGACCTGATGGCGCAAGACAAAAAAGATGATGACAAGAGGGACAGACGCAAGCCCAGGGTGGAAAGGTCTTTTGATAATTGGCTAAGGGCTTTCAGGACCCTCGCATGTGTATTCATTGAGAAGTTCCCCCAGAGCGTGGCAGCAATGATATTATATGAGCAGAGGGTGCACGACGCACAACAAAAATACCAGGGGGAGGCATGGTTAAAATATGACGAGGGCTTCAGAGAAAAAATGCAAACATGGCCGGTGATCGAGTGGGATTGCTAAGACATGGAGGGTTTCACAACTCACATGGTGGCCGCCAGGGAAGGGGTAAGCTCAAAGGAGCATACTTTTCATCCCAATGGGGCAAAAGGGAAATTCGAAGGCCAGGGACAGTCTTTCAAAGGCAAGAACCAGAACAGCAGCAATACAGTAGAGAATTAGTCCCAGTAGACCATTTCTTATGAACACACAAACTTATAACACATTGAACATGAATACACTAGTACACTACTAATATATAGATCAATGTTATTTAATCACATTGAACATCATTGAATGCTTTGTAAATCAACAAAAGACACTACACAAATGACTCACAAAAGCTGTATCAAACAAGTGCCCCACGGAAGGGGGAAGGGAGAGGGGAAAACGTGAAATGCATCAAGTGAGGGTTCAAGGAGTGTGAAGAGAGAGAGTAGTGACATTCTATTCATCACATAAATAATTACAATAAAAATTGGCTTTTTATAGCCACACCATGAAATGATAAATGATATAAAGCCATGATAGGGAGTACTAAATCACAGTGAAAGAAGCACTGTTGATCCAACTGGCATATAACAATAACTTAGTCGACGTTTCGACCCCCAAGAGACTTGGTAGGTTATTATGATCCTTACGTCGGGGTCTTCCTCAGGACAGATAATAGGGCACCATAGCCACCCTAAACAGGGTGGTACTCGCGTTGTAGTTGGGCCCGTAGGCTCCAAAAGACAGAGAGCTGAGTGATGGCACTGGATCATTCTCTGGCCACGGATGCACTTGGATGCACGTGGGAGATTTCAGATTGAAACCCCTCGGAAGCGGTGAACAAGTTCAACTAACTTAGATTCAGACACAGCGCCATTGGAACCTCGAGGTCCAATCGGACGTATTTACGTGTGGAAATAAATCAAAATCATCCGTTTTCAATGGATGGGCCACAGGGATAGGTTCCCTATTAAATGATCCAGTGCCATCACTCAGCTCTCTGTCTTTTGGAGCCTACGGGCCCAACCACAACGTGAATACCACCCAGTTTAGGGTGGCTATGGTGCCCTATTATCTGTCCTGAGGAATACCCCGACGTAAGGATCATAAAAACCTACCAAGTCTCTTGGGAGTCGAAACGTCGACTGTGTTATTGTTATATGCCAGTTGGATCAACAGTGCTTCTTTCACTGTGATTTAGTACTCCCTATCATGGCTTTATATCATTTATCATTTCATGGTGTGGCTATAAAAAGCTGATTTTTATTGTAATTATTTATGTGATGAATAGAATGTCACTACTCTCTCTTCACACTCCTTGAACCCTCACTTGATGCATTTCTCGTTTTCCCCCCTCCCTTCCCCCTTCCGTGGGGCACTTGTTTGATACAGCTTTTGTGAGCCATTTGTGTCGTGTCTTTTGTTGATTTACAAAGCATTCAATGATGTTCAATGTGATTAAATAACATTGATCTATATATTCGTAGTGTTCTAGTGCATTCATGTTCAATGTGTTATAAGTTTGTGTGTTCATAAGAAATGGTCTACTGGGACCAATTCTCTACTGTACTGCCTTTTACCCAGGTCCCAGTGGCTTGATTGGGTTTACCATCTTTCAGAACAGCAGCAAGGCGGGAAAGGCTTGTTGGAAATATGACAAAGACGAGTACAAGTGGGGGGCCGCTTGCAGGTTCAAGCACACATGTGGATCCTGTGGGGGAAGCCACCCCACAATACGCTACAGACAGACCCAGGGGACTGGACCCAACAAAGAAAAGGGTGTCCCGAAAAAGTAAGGAGCAAGGAGCCCCAGAGAGGGGTGAGTGGGTGGAGGAAGGGGGGCTGCCCTTACCCACCCCCATAATAACAAACAGGCTGTTATATTTATTAGGGCGCTATCCCAAAACATCAGACAGGGACAAATTAGCAGAGGGTTTCACAAGAGGTTTCCCCATCCCTTACAAGGGTCCGGTGGGGACCCGGGAAAGCCGGAACCTGAAATCGATACGGGGCAACCCGGGGGCGGCACGACAGAAAGTGGTCAAGGAGGTCCAACTGGGAAGGGTGGCTGGCCCTTACAGTTCCCCCCGCTAGAAAACTTAGTGGTATCCCCTCTGGGCATGGTGCCCAAGAAGGAGGCAGGCAAGTTCAGGTTGATTCCCCATCTGTCGTACACCCACAGTGATTCCATCAATGATTGGCTAGATCAGGGGAGTTGCTCAGTGGCATATGCGTCAGTGGACGACGCAGTGGACCTGATCAGACAAGCGGGGAGGGGGGCCCTGTTAGCAAAAACAGACATAGAAACAGCTTTCCGCCTCCTGCCTGTACACCCAGATAGCTACCAGTTGCTAGGTTTTCAGCTGGACGGCCAATACTACTACGACAAATGCCTCCCCATGGGCTGCTCCATATCATGTGCGTATTTCAAGGCTTTCAGTGAGTTTCTGGAGTGGGAGCTAGGGAATCGCTCCCCGGCCGGGGGGAGGGTCCACTACTTGGACGATTTCCTTTTCATCGGTGCCGCAGGCACAGGGGAATGTGCAACCCTCCTCTGCCTATTTCTAGAGCTGGCGAAGGAACTGGGGGTTCCCCTAGCTCAGGACAAAACAGAGGGCCCCACCACTAAATTGTCCTTCCTTGGAATAGAAATGGACTCGGTGGCAGGGACATGCAAACTGCCACCCGAGAAAGTGGCAGAACTGAGGCAGATCATTAGCAGACTGAGACGGCAGAAGAAGGCGACCCTAGGAGAAATACAGCAGCTGCTGGGAAAGCTGAATTTCGCCACCAGAGTAGTCCCAGCAGGGCGCCCCTTTGCCAGACGCCTAGCCTGGATAACTAAGGGCATGACACAAAAGCACCACAGGGTGTGCTTGACGCAAGGGGTAAAAGAGGACATTGGGCAATGGGAGACCTTCCTGGCCAACTTTAACGGTACCCTCATGTGGCAGAAGCCATGGGTGCAGGCCAAGCAATTCGAGCTTTACACAGACTCGGCTGGAGGCTACGGCTTCGGGGCCATCCTAGGTAAAACTTGGATGGCCGGGGCATGGCCAGATAGCTGGCAGAGGTCAGGTATTACGGCCAACATCTCACTACTGGAGTTATTCCCCATCGTGGTAGCATTCCACATTTGGGCCCAGCGGCTAGCCAACAGACAGATAATTATATGGTCAGACAACCATGCAGTAGTACAGGCAATCAACACAGGAACAGCGAAATGTCCAGCAGTGGTGAACCTGCTAAGGAAGCTCACAGACTGCCAACTAAAAGCAAACATCGCGCTTAGGGCACAAAACATCCCAGGGAGAGATAACTCAGTTGCGGATGCCATTTCTCGTTTTCCTTGGGGCAGATTCCGAGAGCTCGCCCCGGATGTGGAACAAGGGATGACCCCAATGCCGGAAGAGGCATGGGCATGGGTGGACCAGGGTTACAAATGATGCTGGACAACGCGCTGGCCCCTAAGACGGAGAGCAGATACCGTAAATGCTGGGCGAGCTTTTCCGACATTGCGGGGGTCACAGGGGGCCGGCCGGTAGGACAGGATGAGGTCTTGGTTTTTTTGGAATGGGCATTCATGACGGGGAAAATGAAATCTTGGGCTCAGGCACACCTTAGCGCCGCGGCATACTACTCAAAGATGGCGGAGGAAGGATCCAACAAGGTCCTTCCAGTGTAGAATGGCGTTGAAAGGTTGGGGTAGACTGCAGCAGACAGAGAAGGATAGCAGGCATCCCATCAATTTTGCAGTACTACAGCAAATAATAGTGGCCCTGGGAGAGATATGCACCACGGAGGGGGAGGCTACACTCTTCCGGGCAGCATTCTCATTGGCATTCTTTGGGGCCTACAGGGTCAGTGAGCCAGTGGCCCCCTCGGTGAACAATCCAGGAGCACCTTGTATATGCCGGGCCGATGTAGAACTGTGGGCAGGTTATATGAACATCCTCCTGCGGCGGTCGAAGACGGACCAGGCAGACAGGGGTAAGTGGACCAGAATCAACTGCATCAGGGACGAGTCGTGCTGCCCAGTGTGCTTAGGGCACACGTACTTACGACAGGGGCCCCCCAAGGGGGGGCCGCTGCTAACATATAAGGACGGATCGTACTTAAGACGTTTCCAATTCATTGCAGTAATGAGGAAGGCGTTAGAAAAGGAAGGGCTATCGGCAAAGGAGTATGGGTCCCACTCCTTCCGGATTGGGGCAGCCACCACGGCAGCAGAACTGGGGTTGGGAACTGACCAAATCAAAGGGATAGGGCTTTGGGCATCCGGCGCCTACAAGCGATACATTCGCCCCCCAACTACTGAGTCTGGTTTTCTCCCTCCTCCTCCACCGTTTAGGTCCAGCAGAGCGGCGCAAGAAGGTCTGGATGGTGGATCACACATACATACGCAGGCGCAACGGTGGGCGGCGGCCAGACGCGAATTTGGCGGCATATGGCTGCGGGACACAGAAGTAATCTGGCTGGGGTGTTCAAGGATGAAATGAGACCAATTGCTCTGCGCGGTGCGGGAAGCACTGGGGCAAGGTGGCAGACCGGATGCGGTGGTGCTCCACCTGAGGGGGAACGACCTGGCACAGACAGGAAGGAGGGGTCTCCTGGAAAAAATGCAGGCAGGCCTTACAGCGATAGCAAGGCTAATACGCCCGGCCGAGGTGATCTTTTCAGAAATAATAGTGCGCAAGGCATGGAGAGGGGCCATTGACCCGGGGGCGGTGGAGAAGTCCAGATGAAAGCTAAACATCACCATGGCAAAAGTGTGGAGGGCCAACAGTTGGGGGTTCGTGAGGCACAGTTTCATCAACCTAAGGTCCCCGGGTTACCATTTGGAAGACGGCATACACTTAACAGGGGTGGGGATGGACATGTTCCTGTTAAACATCGTAGGGGTGCTAGAGCAAATGGGTTTCTTGTGAGGAAAAAAGGAGGGGAAGAGCAGGGGGAGCTCCCTACGATTGTGGAACCGTAGGTAGCGTGGCGGAAGAAACCCAGGAAAGATAGACTAAAGAGAGAAAATTACGAGAGGTAGATGGAAGGCTCACACAGTGTCCTTGGGATGCCTCACGGCAGGGGCACTGAGAGAGCTAAGGATGGCACAGAGCCACAGACAGAGTAGATGTGACGCTCCCACAGGGCCCTTGGTATGCCTCACGGCAGGGGTTACTGAGGGAGCGAAATGACAGGAAACAGCCACAGGCAGGTAGATGAAATGCTCACAGAAGGGGCCTTGGGGATGCCACATGGCAGGGCCCCTGAGGAGCAGGCGGGGGGCCAACAAAGGATCCAGGGCAAGTGGAACAGCACTTGCTGCCCGGGCACGTCCGGATGGACACCCACCAAATATTCGTAGCAAGTTGAAGCCTGGAACTGCTAACGCAGAGGCCCGGACAAAGGGGCACCCGCAAGAAGGTACCAAATCACGTTGGCAATGGTGTAATTGAAGGTAAAGGGACGCAGTTTGTTGGGCAATGGGGGGGAGGGTGACTCGCCCCTGGGAGGGGTTGAAGCCTGGGCCGGGGAAGGCACAGCCGGACCCAATGGGGGCCCGGGACAAACGCTGTCCGGAAGCGGGAAGCCCTCTACCCCCGTCGCGAAGCCCGCGAAAAGGGGGCGACCAGGATTGGTCGTCACCAGGTAGCCGACTGCCTCCCCCAATCAGGGGAAGGGTTGGTAAGCGGCGGGGGGGGGGTTAAATAGGGCACTGGGCCCTAAATAAATCACTTTTCCCCCCCTCTGCCAGGAGAAGCGTAATCCCACCCACCCACACCAAAGGACGCGGGCGTCGCAACCGCAGAGTGGAGGGGGGGCGGAAGAAACACAGGAAAGATAGAGAGAAAATTACGAGAGGTTGATGGAAGGCTCACACAGTGTCCTTGGGATGCCTCACGGCAGGGGCACTGAGGAAGCTAAGGATGACACACAGCCACAGATAGAGTAGATGTGACGCTCCCACAGGGCCCTTGGGATGCCTCATGGCAGGGGTTACTGAGGGAGCGAAATGACAGGAAACAGCCACAGGCAGGTAGATGAAATGCTCACAGAAGGGGCCTTGGGGATGCCACACGGCAGGGCCCCTGAGGAGCATGCGAGGGGCCAACAAAGGATCCAGGGCAAGCGGAACGCCACTTGCAGCCCGGGCACGTCCGGACGGACACCCACCAAATTTCGGTAGCAAGTTGAAGCCTGGAACCGCTAACGCAGAGGCCCGGGCGACAAATGGGCACCCGCAAAAAGACACTGCCTGGGAACACATGACCACAAGTAGTGTGGGTACAAATCCAATGGCAAAACAAATAAAGGATGTAATAACATGGATGCTTATGAATGACCAAGTTAATTGCGAAATTTACAGCCATGTTATATATAGGTTTAATAAACTGCGACCTTTTAAGGCACCAAATCACGTTGACAATGGTGTAATTGAAGGTAAAGGGACGCAGTTGATTGGGCAATGGGGGCGGGGGAGGGTGACTCGCCCCTGGGAAGGGTTAGCGGTTGTCATGAAAGTCTGCCTTTGATGAAGCCTCCTTGCACCGGTGTTAGATACCAGTGATTATTTAACGGCAGTGTATAACAGAACACCAAGAGGTTGCGTGTCAACCACTCACCTGACGAGTGTACATTAGAGCACAACATACTTCTTGGTAATTGAGTCAGTGAGGCCAAAAAGAGACATCAAACGCGGGCGTGATGAGTGCATGAGTGCGTATATGTGTCTACATCACTGTCCCTAATGGCAGATGGCTTCACCGATAGATGTCTTCGGGACTTTGGCAATGCTTTAGGAACAGGGCAGACAGCACAGCGGACGGACAAGCACTTCTTGTTCCATTCCCTGCCCGGTGAATTATGTGCATACTGTCTCTACTCTTCCACTCGGAATTACTCGGCCTCCTCTGCTTTCGTGTTTTCTTAATGGCCCCGCTGATGGTGAGTGAATCAAAGCTAGATCGGGGTCTCCGACAGCGTTAATGTCTCGTAATGTATTCGGAGCAGCAAGTTTGCCAGAGCCGAAGGAACGCATCTGAGGAGCGCGGTATTAATCACTGTCAGCACTGCACAGAAAGCGTCACCGCGGCTATAGCTGCAGAGCACGCGCCTGCACAATGAAAGGCACACAACACATGTGGCTCGCGCCTCGGCAATTTACTGGACTTTTCGTGCTCCTGAAGCCTGGAAACAGAACCCTGTCGATTGCCGGGAACTAACAGCAGGTTTTGCTGGTAAGGCAAGGCAGATGTAAGACTCATTTTGCAATGCAGATCTCACGCCGTGTCTCCAGGGTATGTGTCACAAGGAAGTGCGTCAGTCAGTTACAGATTGTTTAAAAGCATTATCTGTATGAATATGAGATGATGGGCAGCATTTCATTTCTAATGCCATACATTATTTTGAGAATCTTCGGCACAAGATTTGTCTATCGAAGTTCTTAAATCATATCCACCTTTTAAATAAATATTACCCGGCCTCACAGTGAACCCCTTTCCAATCCTTTTGTACTCTTGTGTCTTTTCCTCCTATTCCACATTCTTTAAGTTGGATGTCCGTCATTGCTTTGGTAGAGAGTAATCAATGAAAACAGAATTTGAAGCAACTGCAAGAGTTAGTAAAATGGAAGTGGAAGCGAGGTAGTCCAACTTGAGCAATCCTTGAACATTTTTCATTACCACTCACCAAGCCTTTATTTCACCAATCATATTGAGAAAGTTCCCCCCTCTGCAGAGAGGTTGGGGCTGGGTGAGGGGAAAGAGTCCCCCCATCAAGCAAATTCCAAAAATATAGGGCCATGCAATGCTTTTTAGATCTCGGCTCTAGACAACGCATGTGCTGTTTCGAAAGAGACGTTTAGTACAGGGCCACGGATTGTACCCATAATCATTAATCGTCTACGTTATGTTATGTTATGCTAATAAGATTTCTAAAGGGCTCGAATACCCAGAGGTGTCTTGGCGCTGGCATTATAGACAAAAGAAAAATCCCAGCAAAAAAGCCTTCAGAGTGCTAAATAGCCAAGTTTTCACGACCTTCCTAAATGTGAGAAGATTGTGTGCCTCTTTACTGGGGAGTGGCAGTGCATTCCATGCCTTGGTGGCTCTCAGCACGAAGCTTCTGCCACCCGAAGTGGTTCGCTTGAACCTGGGTACAACTAAGAGTTTGACGCTGGCCGATTGTAGGCTTCTGTTTGGGGTGTACCATTTAAAGCTGTGTTTGAGAAAGTCCGGGCCAAGATCATGAAGGGCTTTGTAAGCTATACAAAGTGCTTTGAAAATGCCTCCTTGTCTGATGGGGAGCCAATCAGTGGCGGCTGGCACAGCAGTGGGAAGGTGAGGCGGGCAGGAGTCGTCAGACGACAGGATAGGTAAAAGTAAATAAAAAAATAAATAAAACCATTTACTTTGCGGTAACTGCATCGCTGACTCTGCAGTTTCTTTAGTGATTTAGAGACTGAATGGTATTTTGGGATTTTTAATAGAAGTCTGGCCGCAGCGTTTTGTAGGACTTGTAGTTTGTTTAATATGAATTGATGAGCAGTGAGAAACATGCCTTTGCAAAAATTGAATTTAGTCATCACCAGAGAAGTGTTTACAATCAGAATAAGAAAAACAACTGTGGTACCCTATTGCTGCACTCTGTGTAGCTCCTATTAGAAAGTGCTCACTCCCAGGGTCAACTGTTTGGAACACTCCAAAATAACAAGACAAAAAAATTGTAAGAAAAGGAGCACTGCATAGTTGACTAGTCTGTCATAGAAAAATCTTTACTTAAATCACATTGGTCTCAATACCTATGAGTAAATTAAAATTCATATAATTAGATATTAAAGAATTATCCCAAAGAGAGCATCAAAATACCATGTGTATTCTTTATACTCTTTCTTTTATTGCTTTCTTCACATTTATGACACAGCCACCGCATTTCATCCCACAACATGGGGACTTTTTCAGGGCAAAAACTTTGTTGCGCAGGACACTAGTGGCTAAGAAATAGCATACAGAGTCTTCAATACTCAAAACTGCAAATCTTATTGAGGTTATATTTATACGTCGGCGGTCAAAACTAGAGACCCCATATGCACATCCAAACCCTATATTTCACAAGGGTTTATCGTAATATCCGTATTCTTGCAATCACTTTGGCTCACACTTTTCGTGAAATGGTCTCCATTAGTTTTGTTTCGTCAGACCGCAAATGTCCCAGCGTCTCATTTGCAGTAAGTAAGGATTTTCTATGACAGGCTAGTCAACTATTTAGTGCTCCTTCTCTTACAATTTTTATCACCAGAGAAGTGACAAGAGGTTTCTGGAGATTGACAGGGATAGAAAGCAGCATCTGTACCTATTTTGTTTTTCCTAGGTTTCTACTTACAGTGTCACAAAATATTTGGATGTAGATACCACACTTCCACCAATAACAATGTTCTCTATTTCACAACAGGTCGATCTGGCAAAGCACCTGGCCAGAGCTTGGCCGCCGAAGAGACTCCCACTCCACCCCAGAATGAAGCCCTTAGTGATAACAATGCAGGAAGGGAGGCCCTGCCAGAGGAAGACACACCTACATACACCCCTGTCCCCGCAGCTGTGGATCCCCCCACACTGCCAAGCGGGGATGTCCACACAAATTTCCAGGTGGTGCAGATGGCAAGACCTCCTCCATCACCAGCAAAAAACCTCACACCTAATTTCCTCCAGAGTGTGTAACACATTAACTCTGTCGACTATTTCTGGACACCTTTACCTTTCTGATGGGAGCAGTATTTTTGGCATTGGACTTCAAACAATTTGGCATCTACAACTATGGTCTCATTCACCATGACTGACTTCTTCACTTTTGTTTTTTTTTGTTTAGTTTTGCACAATGTTTAATTTCTCCTTGTTCTCTTCAATAAATACACTAGTCAGAAACTCATGGCCTGCTGTAGTATATCTCACATCTAGCAATGTATATATGTAATGTTCATAAAACAATCAGAGCACTCAATTCGTACAAAGAAAGTGCCAGTGTCCATTCAAAAGTAGATGAATGCAATTCCACTTTAATCCATGTTCAGGTCAAAGGAAGAGTAATCCAAAAATTCTTCACATCAGAAATGTTGATCTTCACATCGTGGTCCACACCGGTATACAAGTGTGAAGCCGGGAGTACTCTCCCTGAAGGCACTCTTCGTTGCTGCTGCACTGCCATACGCATACTGCTTGGTTTTGTATTTCGGCACCGCTCAGCCGGTTACTTTGAAATGTATTTCTGTTTGCTTTTTTTTTTTTTTTTTTATTATATTTATTGTCAATTTCATATCCAAGTTCAAAATACCAAGCAAGTGACCATCATTTTATCCCAATATAAAACCTCAACCTCACCCACCCCTGCTACACAATTAAATAACATCTATTTACCAGTGGTACAGATCATATTTCATTAACATTGATACAAAATGAGATTTAAAGAAAAAAAGAAAGAAAGAAGAGGCCCTTGGGAACTAAAATACATAAATCCTAATGACACCTAATTAAAGTGTGTCGTGCATAATATCCCTAACGACCTGCTTCTATCCAATCCAGTAGAGGTCCCCATCTCCTAAGGCCCTTCCTTTTACTACGAATCCCTTTCCTTGAGAAACTTGCTTTTTCTAGACTACATGTTGCCAATACACTGGTTAGCCATTGTTGAAACACAGGTGGATTATTATCTATGTACAAGATCCTCTGCACACGTTTTTAGTTTTTAAAACACATAAGTTGCATTATAAATCACAATGATGCTTGTCTTGTATTTTTCCGCAGTCTTTAATTTCAATTCTTAAGCCTTCTTAGCCAACACGTGTTTCGTCGCTGTTACAGGGGATTACCCCGCGACTTCTTCAGGGCTGTGGTCAATTTTTAGCAGTTTCTTATATCCGGTGATAATTCCAACCTGGAATAGGGTTCTGGCTGATTTAGTCTCTGGTCCTGGTAGGAGCGTCTATTTCTAATATGGGAGGTGAAATGCTTCTGCGTGTAGTCAAAGTAGTCAAAACTTAAAGATCACTGCCCCATCCGGCAGTTGTGTAGATTCTAATACGATCTCCAGAGACGGCGTGTTCACAAAGCGAGTCTGCTGTGCTTCTCATGCCGAGACTATACATAAATGAAAAATGGTCATTACAATAAAAACCAACACCCTCCCTCTTAACAGCCTATCAACATCTGAGACGCCCAGAAGAATCACCGCAGGAGTCAGAGACACCTGAATATTTAATTCGGCATTAAAAAATTCTGCGATCTGAGTTTTAATCAATGTTAGCGACTCGCAAGTAGCAAAGATTTGTATAATATCAGCCCCCCTAAGCTGACATCTGGGGCATCGCAAGCCTTTACCGTCCCCCCAGTTGATAATCCTACTAGGAGTGTAATATAGGTTAAAATAGGTTTTATAGTACTGTACATGAAGTTTTGAGAATAAAAACGTCGTCTGAGCCAAAGTAAAGGATTCCTGGAAGCAGGATTCCGGGATGGCAAGTGATTCCTGCCATCTCAAATAATGCTTGTCCATGTCATCCTTCATCCGTTTATTAAGAAGGGAGTAGATAACACCAATTGGAGGTTTGTGCCCCACTGTCAGACCTTCTGCCAGATCACACCTTTGGAATCCGATCGGACCGCCTCCTTTGCGATTTAAAAAAATCCCTGACCTGTAAGTACTTGAAGAAGTCTTTATGGCTGATTTCAAATTCACTCTTAATCTCTTGAAATGATTTAATACCCATGGGGGAAAAGAAGAGGCCCACCTTATTTAGGCCAGCTCTACCCCAGCGCAAGGTGTATTGGTATCCGAAAATATCGGGCAGATATTTATTATCTTTCAGAGGGTGTAAAAATTTAGCCTGCCCAATCCAGTTAGTTTACGAATCGTTGACCAAATTTTAAAAGAGTTCAATAGCGTCTTAAAGCGGACCCTTTTAAAGTAATTCAGCTCAATTTGCCTCCATAAAATCCTCCAGACCCCTTCACCTACCAGTAATTCAAACGGAGAGGGAAAGTACTCCGCTCCTATTTGCAGAGATGGTTTTTCCTGGAGAAGGGGCCCCATATTCTGCAAGCTGGTAGCCCAATAATACAGTTTTAAATTCGGAATCCCCCACCCATCTCTGTCTCTGGGAACGGTTAAGTATTTTAGAGCTCTCCTTGGTTTGGCGTATGACCAGACGAACTGGGAGATCATTTCATCTAGTTTTTTAAACCAAAGGTTCCCAATTTCTAAGGGAATAGCATGGAAAAGATAAAGTATTTTTGGAAAAAAAATCATTTTAATAACGTTAGAACGGCCGGCCAGGGATAGGTGTAAGTTATTTAACTTGTATATATCTTTTTTAGATTTTTCAATCAAAGGCTCGAGATTATCTTTGATGATAAGATCCAGATCGGGCACAATGGTAACTCCTAAATATACTGCGCTGGTAGATACCCGTGGGTCCTGTAGGGAAATCTGATTGTTAACCAGTATTACCATTTTTTCCCTATTTAGTGAATAGCCTGAGATGTGCCCGAACTCAGGTGCCTCTTTCTCTATCTCAATAAGAGCTGTAGAGGGTTCGGGCGTAACTAGGGCGATATCATCGGCATAGGCCAATGTTTTTGTGCCCCAACTGTTGAAAGCTAAGGGGAGAATTCTAGCATTAAACTCGAGTCTACGTATGAAGGGATCTATATAAAGGGAAAATAAAAGTGGGGAGCATGGACACCCCTGCCTGGCCCCTCTTGAGATCTCGAAAGAATCCGATAGTTCCCCAGTGACAAACACCCTGGCCTCTGGTTTGACATACAAAGCCTTACGGGCTTGCCGGAACTCGAGTCCTATATTCACCCTCTCTAGCGCTTTCCACAGGTAATCCAGGCGACCCTATCAAAATCTTTCTCCGCATCCAACAGAATCAAAGCCATAGGATCTCCTGCCACCTGGGCTGCATCAAACAGTGTAATTACACGTCTGATGTGGTCCGTAGTACTTCTCCCGGGTATGAACCCGTGTTGCCTCCCCAAGACTACCTTGCTGATGATTGGGGATAGTTGAGAGGCTAGAATCTTTGAATATATTTTGGAGTCCCCATTAATTAGTGTAATCAGTCTATAGGACCTGAGTTCAGTTACAGATTTATTCTTTTTTGGGAAGACTACTATCTTTGCCTGCGACCGAGAGGGTGGGGGCCTGTTTCCCTCAAAGATCTGGGCAAACAGCCAGGTTAGACAATCCCTCAGTTCCGGCGCGAATACTCTATAAAATTCTACAGGTATACCATCTACCCCGGCTGCCTTCCCTGTCGCCAAATAGGAGATAGCAGTGAAAATTTCTTCCCAAGGAAGGCTCCCCTCTAAACCCAGTTGTTCTTCTTTACCAAATCTGGGGATTGTATTGGGTCTAAATAGTTGATAATATCATCATCGCCCCCCCTTACCAGTTTCTAGGTATAACTCCTGATAGAATCTTTTAAATGCGGACCTAATTCTTACCGGATCAGAGATCATACCCTGTACTGGATCCCGAATTTCCCTGACTACACTCAAGTTACGTTTTTGTCTGGTTCTGATGGCAAGAGTACGACCAACTTGTTCGCCACATTCATAGGCTTGCTCCCTGTAAACTGTAAATTTGTCCGCTATCTTTGCTAACGTGATATCATTAATAGCTGTTTTTGCTAACAAGACCCCCATCTGGGCCTCCTGTATATTTACCCCCAGTTGTGTGTCAGTTATTAATTTGCTCTCTTCTAGAGCAAGTATGGCATATAACTCTTGAATTTTCTGTTTCTCTTTTTTCACCCTAGTCAATGTAAACTGTAGGGTTTCTCCACAAATCCTTCCTTTCAGGGCATCCCAGACGGTCTCCAATGTCGTACTACCTATGTTTTCTTTGAGGAATAGTGATATCCAACTCCTCATATAATTAAGATATTCATTATTAACTAGTAATGCCCGTTCAAAATTCCAATTATTGCTCTATTTGCGGAGCCCCCTTTTGAAATCACAAGAACGAGAGGATTATGGCCGGACATGACCGGGGGTAGATTTCAATGTTACACTCTTGGCTTATAGACTGTGAGACAAGAAAATAATCTAGCCGTGCATGTGACTGATGTGGACAGGAAAAAAAGGTATATCCAAATTCAGTTGGTCTCTTCAGTTGCCAAACATCCATCAGGGTGTGATCCTTACAGAGACTTTTAAGAGATTGGAATACCCTTGGTTTCCTTCCATGGTACTTATATTGCTCCTCACATGACCAACTAGTGGGTAGGTTGATGTTTAAATCTCCACATAAAATAATAGGAGAAGACCAAGATACCAACTCAATGGTCAGCCAGTCAAACAGGCCAGCATCATCTAGAATTGACCCGTACACTGAAACAGGGTGAAACTGCACTCAGCAGAGCAAAATTCTGAAATAACCCACCTCCCCAGTCTGTCTGTACGTGTTTGTGAGAAAAACTGAATAAGGTCCCTTTTGGCCAAAATTGCCACCCCACAGGTCCGAGTACCCTGGAGGGTGCCACAAACCAGGCTAAACCCCAGCGTGTCTAACAATGATACCTGTCCCTCCTCAATGTGAGTCTCCTGGAGGCATTTTATGTCTGCCGCAAGAGCTTGTACTTCCAAGGCTACTTTAGCCCGCTTTTTCATATTGTTCAGCTCGCAGATGTTTACCGAGGCAATTCTCATCTCACTCATCGCCCCACAACTCTAGATTTCTTTTAAGCACTTTGATCCTACCATGTTGACACTGGCCACCCAATAGGGGCCCATTCCCCTGACATCCATCTCCTCCTCCAATGAAACTGTACCCTTTATCCTCCTGTGTAGCCCCCACCCAACCCACCACCAGTGCCCCCCCCATAGTCCCCTTCCTCCCCCCCCCCACCAACTGAGCAATCAGGCTAGGTGCCTGAAAGATGTCACCTGCGAAAGCAATCTTCCCCGGTCGCTCCCCTCCCACTGCCCCCTACAAATAAACTTAGAGGTTTTTAGCCAGAACACCCCATTGCAGATAGTGTGCACAAATACTCGTTGTAGGAGAGTAGGATCTGCCTCTTATGTTGCCCCCACTTTTTTCTGATGTTAGCACTGGTTTCTGGCTATAGTCTGGCTGGGTCCCTGCCAATCAGGGCCCCAGCCTCTCTGTTCTCTCTAACGACATGGAGTGCACTCTAGGTGCACTAGTGATTGGATACTGTGGTGCCTTATGAGTCCCTAGTATATGGTACCTTAGGTGCCAAGGGCATAGGTACTTCACAGGCCTACCAGGGGCTGCAGCATGTATTATGCCACCCCTGGGAAGCAGTCTAAATCTGACACCGCAGGCCTGCTACTGCAGCCTGGGTGAGGTGGTGCTAGCACCCCTCACTGAGATATAGGTTTCCTATATCTCTCCTGCACACACATATAAACCTATCAGTCACCCCTAAGGCAGGCCCTATCAATCCTGAGGGCAGGGTGCTTGGCTTCTATGTGAGGGGGTGCCTCTGCCTGAGCAGGGCCCCTCTGCAGCTCTCAGAGTCTATTCTCTGGTGCTGTTTGTGGATGCGGTTAAACCATATACTCTTAAGTGCATTATATCCTCGCGGTAAATGCTAACTTTGGAATGGCTGCATCAAAACATGTCGTGTTTGGTGTCAAACATCTTGGAATACTACCCCCCGCCAATCTTGGCGGCAGGGGTAGCATTCCACCCTTCTAGAGGGATAAGACATGTACCTGCTGTGGAAACGCGGTAGAATCCTAAAGAGCCCTGGCATCACAAAATGGATGCCACCAGTCACAGACACTGGGCTGCCCTCCTGCTGATGACCGAAACTCGCAGTGGAGGAAGCCCAACAATAGGCATCCTGTCACAGGTAGGTGTAACCACCTCCCAGACAGGGTTTAGTGTATTGGGGCTGGGTGGGTGCACTCTTAGAGTGCTTTGAAGTCCTGCACTGGGGAGCAGAAGGCTCCTCTGTGCATATGCCAGTTCAAACCGGCTCAGGGGCTACCTGCCCCTGCTCTGGCGTGAAACTGGACAAAGGGAAGTGGGTGTAGCCACCCCTCCCTTGACCCTCCCATAGGTGGGGTCATAGAGCTAGTCCATCCCCTCTTTTCAGTATAAGAAGGGGAACCCTTGAACTTGCTAGTTAGATAACCCCTGGACGACGCTCTACAGAAGAATCCTGGCCCTTCGACGTTCCACTACCTTTGGAAGACAGAAGAATCTCCCTTGGAGTCAAGGAGTGACTCCCCTGCTTGGCAGGCACCAAAAGCGACAACGACGGTCGCAAACTACGCCGCTCCCGCCAGAGTCCGAAGTCCCTGCAGCCCAAGAAGTGGATTTCCTGACTTCTCCAAGGCCATCGTGAGTCCCCAGCGAAGCTGAGGCAAGTGGACCCCACGAGTGATGAGGAACCGCGACCCCTGGGTACCGTGCACTATTGTCGAGTGCAACCC